>JAQZBX010042411.1:0-22005 GCA_029593785.1 Cabassous unicinctus
ATATATATATTTCCACTGAGCAAAGAACGTGAAGTAAGCCCAGGGAGGAAGTTAAGAGAACTAACTTGGTCTACTGTAAAGAGCACTGGATAGAGAGTCCCTGTCCTGGCTCCTGCACCAACTCCATGTAGCTCCAGGAAAGTCGGTCTCTCTAAGCTCAGTCTTTTCAATCCATGAAATTGAGATTTCTGAAGGCTTTTTTGAATTCTAATATTGAAATGCTATGAGAAAGTTTTATAAGACCAGAAGTGTCTGATTCACCATTTCATGTCCCCCATTCTCTCTCTGTGTCTGAATTGTATGCCCAAAAAGATGAATTCTAAAAATTTCTATAGCCTCTTTCCCCCAGTAGGCTCTGTTTACTCTAGTTTCTTTCTTCTTATTGCTTTCTTGGCAGTAGGGGTAGAGCATGGTGTTAAGTGGAGAAATTGAGCATCGTGTTCAAACGGATATAGGGATTGTAAAAACAAGCACAACCACCATCACCTCCACAACAAAAACAAAATAAAACAAAAACCTGGGATAAATGATGTCTCCTGGTTGTTCTCAAGGCCTCTCTTCTGGCCTTTACTGCCACTTGATTTGGGAGAGAGGGAAGAAAAGTGGGTGGACCAAATACCTCTGTCACAGGCAGGCACTGCGTTCTCGTTCAACGTTGAGATCAATCTAAGACTTATTTATGGCCTCTTAAAGTGAAGGCAGCGCCTGCTCCAAGCAGAGGTCCTGGGTGTAGACAGATGGGCCCTGATTCTGCAGCCATTTCAGTCCACATGAGTTAGTATCTAGTGCCATGTACCTGCTGCTTTCCTGCCAGAAACAGAGCAAGAAAAGAGAAACTTCCAAACCCAAGACCGCTGCTCCTCTCCCCCACTCAAATGCTAACCTAATGATTTAACAAGGGATGCCTCCTTAAGAAGCGAAATGGTACCTCTCTTATTTCTAACCTGATTAATACTGTCGGTCCTAGACTCCCATGGAAAACTATTACTGGGTCCTGGAAAGAGGTGTGGGAAATTTTATTTTTTGGATCTAGCTCTTTTTAAATTAAAAAGAGTGAGACAAATTTACAACTCTATTTAAATTCTGAATTCTCACAAGTTCCTCTTCTGAATCTTTGTTTCCTCTAAACATTTCCCAATCTTTTTCCTGGTCTTAGTGATAGGGCTTAGGTGAAAAAGCCATAAAAAGGGTTCTCCAGCAATAATCATGAATGACAAGCCCCTCTCATGGAATCTTAGATCTGGAAAAGGACCTCAGAGTTCATCTCCCCAGAATTCTCACATAATGAAAATGAGATTCAAGGCCCAGAGCCACTCAGTGATTTGGCCAGAGTTACAGCTGGTTAGTTGCAGAGCTGGCCTTAGGTCTCTTGACTTTTGAGACTAATGACTCCCAAGTATCTTGAGTTCTGCCAGCTGATGCTTGCAATGTATAATGAATGCCTAGCATGTGGGAAGTCTACAGAATGATCAAAAACAGTACCAATTTGTTTGAGGAGATGGGTCATGCCTAAAAATGGATAACCAGCAATAAAAAAGAAGCAGATACTAAATGCCAAGTGAAGATTCAGGCTGCAGATGAGGGAAAGACCATCAAGCAAAGGTGACCATAAAAAGTTAATAGAGGAAGGCGGGTCTAGAGCCAGGCTTGAAGAAGGGGTAAGATTTAGCTAAAGTTGGGGGAATGGAATAGAATTCTAGATAGAATGAATGGTGTGAACAAGAATTGCAAGATAGTCATATGTACAGCATTTTGAGGAACAGTCACTAGTGTGGCTTGATTAGGTTTCTGGTTTCCATAAGGGAATAATATGAGATAAGTTTAGAGATGCAGTTCGAAGGTTTTGAATGGCCCCTATCCTGAAGGTAGTAGGGAGTCATTGAAGATTGTGAGAAGAACAGTGAAGCATGTGCATTGTTACAGAAGATTAATCTGGCAGGGGATATAGGAAGAGTTGGAAGGAGTAACGACTGGAAGAGAAAGACTAGGAGGAGGCCTGAGGCCTTAACTGGGCCATTCCCAGTGAAAGGACAGGAAAGGTATTTGCTTAGATCAAACATTCTATCCATTTGACACAAGAAATGCTGGCCACAGCCTCTCTTGCCTTTTTTTTCCCCCCGTACTTGCCCAGGTGATAGATTCAGGGAATCCTAATTTTGAGAGAAAAGTTTTTTGAGGCTTTTTGATTTTATTTTCAGGTCTGGCTTATAAGGGAGATGGGATGACTTTGGGTTTTCTAAAATGCTATCTTCTTTTATAAGCCAGAGGTGAGGAGTATTTGTTCTCTCACTAGAATATAGTTTCACCTTATACAGAAATATTTTTGATTGACTTGCAAGTTGAAGGAAAATTCCATTAAATAGTGGGTATATTACGGGCTTTTGGTCTGTTTAAATCCAGAGAAATCCTTTTTCCTCTCCTTCCTGCAGACGCAGTGTTTGCGTTTACAATGGCCCTCCTTACTCATGGAGATTCCTTGAGTGCTGCGCCCTGGGCCATGCGCCTTGCATGCATTTTCTCATTGCTTTCAGCACAAAGCCCTGATGTCTACAAGCCCCATTTTACAGGGCTTGAGAGGTTAAGTTTCTGCCTGGGGTCACAGCTTCTAAAAGGTGGAGCCACGATTTAGATTTAGGCCCCACAGTTTTGTCAGATGGAGCCTACTGCCTGCCTTAGCCCATGTGAGGCGTAGGGGCCCCCTAAAATGCAGATTGAAAATGGTGTCTCTTACTATGGATTTAAGTTCAACTGAGCCTCTCCTGACTCTTGTTTTGCATACCGGATTCTAAGAGCAAAAGGGAGACCCAGCTTGGTGTATTTCAAATGTGTCCCACCGGCTGCTATTCTGGCTCACTGGGCGTTGCTGGGTATTAGCTGGTGGCTGAGTGCAAACAGTTCACAGCAGCGCTGGGCCTAAGAGGAGGGGTGTGTTCCTGGCCACAGAAGCCAAGATGACCTAGCCCAGTGGAAAGATGATTTATATCGCCTGGGCAGCCGCAGGCAGAGAGGAAGATACCGAGTTTCTGGTGGCTTCACGGTTTTTTCAGGGGCTGATGGAGGCTGCCTTGTTGCCTTGGCAACAGCAGGATCAATCCTAGTGGATAAAGTTGCTGGCGCCTGCGGTCACTTTCAGGCAACTGCTCCCCAGTCAGCACCAGGCCGATGCAGCCAGTAAATGAGACTGGAAAGAAGTCTCCTTCGCAGTCAATGAGTGAAGGATCAAAATGGGTTTTTGTTTTCTTCTTCTTTTTAAATTAAAATGATTTCAAGTCTCAAAATTTCCTCTCATTTATCAGCTGCTCAAAAATCCATTGTCTACAATTGATTCATATTAATTTTCCTTTCTTGCAATTGAGTATCATTTTTAATACCAGCCAGAAGTGTAAGCTTGCCAACCCCTTTCCAACCCAATAATAAACACAGGTGATGGGGTTAAATATTGCTATTCACAGTCAAAAATCTCAGACTTTTCATTAACCCAAAAGGCAGCTGCTTCTAATCCTGAAAACTGGCTCAGGTCACATAAAGCCCACTATTTATGTGATACTGTTATTTCCTATCAGAATGCTCAGGGTTCAGCATTCTTTAAATCCAGCTGTGATAAACTGTTGCTTTCAGCTCCTGTTCTGTTTTTAATTTGACTGGAACGTTTTTTGTTTGGCCTATTTAATATAGTTGAAGGGTAAACATCACATAAAGCACTACACTAATAAAAAGAAATGTTTTCCCAGCCTAGGGTCACTTCCTAGTCTAGCAGGAGGCCGGCCAAGCCATCCCAGAGGGTATGTGGTGGTGGAGATTTTGTTTGCTTGTTTGTTTGACCAGTGTGAGCTCAGGGTAAGAAGAATCTGATTTGGAATATTCCTAGGTCATTGGACCCAGCCTAGGGATCGCCATATTTAGGAGCACAGCTAAATCAGCTACACAAGAATGCTTCTGGAGTACCGTGAAACCAGCCTTCTTGCCACGTAGTGGTTTCTGTATAAGGCTCCACATGGCGGAGTTCATTCAGAATTTAGTGTCAGACAAGGGCTGTCTTTTTTGAAGAGTTGAGACTTCACCATTTTCTTCGGGGCTCTCCAAGGAGTTTTGAACCAGCAGAAACCTTCAGGGAATGAGAGACTGGCCAGAGGCTGCTGCCTTAGGTTTCAGGGCCCAGGGCCATGTGACTTCTGTCAGTCCTTGGGCCTTCGCTGCCTCACTGCACTGTAGATACTTCCTTCTTTTGGGATCCCAAGTCTCTGCTGTACCTTCTCCCTCCTCATAGGGTTTTTTCCTTCCTTGAGAGAGCTGGGTCCCACAGGTTTGTCTGACACACGTTGGGTAGGGGGCAAAGTAGTGTATGGTTTTCCGTGAAAAAACCTGGGTTAGAATCCCAAAGAGCTTCCAGCTAACTCAGCCCTGAGGCACATTCCTGAACCTCTCACCTGGAAAACCAGGTGATCCCACCTGCCTCAGAGTTCCCAGGAGGATGGATGGGATCACTGACACTCAGGGCTTGTGCCTGGCCCCGGAGGCTTTGGAGTCTTGGTATTCCACTTCCTTCCTCAGGCCTGAGCACGGCTAAAGGCCAGTGCTGTGGTGCTACAGTGAGACCCTGCAACCGCCCTGCTGGCCTTGCACCCCACAGCAACTACGTTTCTAAATTTATTTGTCTCTCTTCAAGCCTCCAGTGCTTCTTTGTCGTCTTACTTTTGGGAATTTATAATCTCCCTCCCTCTGAGCTACGGGAGCCTGCCTCCCCCTAAGCCCTTGCTTCTTCTCGTTCTTCCCACGCATGGAGAAAGGTTCTCTGCCCTGGTCGTGCTCACCCCAGTGTCCTGTCACGCTTCCTTCTTGCTATCCATCACCTGGAACTCGTCCTCCTCTGTGGCTTCTAGTAGGTTCAGCCCATCTCTCCTGCAAACACCTGTGACGGCTCCAGCGTCTGGTTACCACTGCTGGTCCCAGCCCCTGCTGGAGTCCTAGAGGAGGGCCCTCTGCCTCCTGGCCCCCCTGCTTCACCTCCAGTGCCTTCCCCAAGCACCCTCACTCCGAGCCTGCCTGCAAACATCTTCTGGCCAAGCCCAGTGGCTTTTCCCTCATTCCTCCTTTTGTGGCCCATCCTTCCCTGCCTCATTCTCTCCTTTCTTGGCTTTTGGGATTGGCCAGTGTCCTGGTTTTCTCCCTGCCTCCCTTCATGGGGACAGGCTCCCCAAGACAGGATTCTGCACCCTTTCCATTCTCTCTTCATTCATTTCTCCTTGATGAGTCCATTTGTCCCCTGGCTTCAACTAGCATCACCCATCCTCCATGCCTGTATCTGCAGCATCTCCTGGGTAGAGGAGGATATTAATAGTACCTACGCCACTGAGTTGTGTTGTGGATTAAATGAGATGAAACCATAAAAATGCTCAGGACTTGGTTTAGTGAGTGCAATGCAGGTGTTATCTATTGTAACCATTACCATAGACTCCCTGTCTACCTCTCCACCCAATCTCTCAACTTGTCTCCTCATCTCCCCAACATGTCAAATTCAGTCCTACTGAATGCCTTGCAATTCTTACAACACTCTCCTCCTCTCTCTTGCCTCCTGGTCTTTCTTCCTGTGGTCCTTGGGTTTGGAACACAATTCCTACCCTGCCCCTTTCTCCTTGGCTAACCCCGGCCTCGCAGTTAGGGCTCCGCTTAGAGACCCCTTCTCTGGGAGGCCTTCCTGACCCTCTGAGTCTATGCTGTACCCATTCCTGCATGCCCCGCCCACAGCCCACTCTCCTTCCCCATCATAGTAGCACTGAACTCATGTACAGGGCTTGTTCGCTTCCCCCCCACCCCCCTTGCTGTGTTGGTCTTTTTGTCACAGTGTCCAGCATGGTGTGAGTAATATTGTTGGAATGAATGAACAAACCCTCCCTCACCAGCCCAAGCCTGCCCCTCCCCCAGCTCGCAAGCGTGTGCGTTCACAAACACACACTCTCACCGCGACACGGCAGGCCTTCTCTGGGGACCCTCCTCCAGGCTTGGAGAGATGGGTGGCTGTTTTAGCCTAAGGATAGAGGCAAGGGCCCCTGGCTTCCTCAGAAGGAGCCCTGCACTGCTCCCTGAAGGGTAGAGGTGGCCTCCAAGGATGCTTTCATGAATCTCAGGCCAGCGCCAAGGCCCGCTAGAGGCTGTATCCTTCAGGTCCTTGCTTTAGAAACGAGGAGACTGCATCCCAGAGGTGAGATGGTCAAGGTCACATGCAAGTCAAAGGCAGAACCAGGAAGAACTGAGCTCACTGCTTCTTGTCTGTAGAATTCTCCCCGTCTCATTAAAAGTTTAACTGTGTACTCTGCATCCGGCATATCAACAACCATTTTCCCCAGGAGGCATCTGCGTTCTGACAGCTTCACTGGTGGAGCCCGCATTTGTTACCCGGGGACTTTGTGTTCATGTAACAGTTACAGGTGTCCCCTTTGCAACATGTGGTTAACGGAGGCTTTGGGGCCATGCCGAGTTTTATGTGCCCTGCCTGCTGACCCTTTGCATTGCTGGCATTTTTTTCCCCCTACTCAATTGTAAGGATGCCCTGGAGAGTTGGGACTGCTTCCCCATGTCCTGGTTTTCACGTTGCAGCTGTATTTGAACCCTAAGTGTGTTTGAAGTCTTTTCACTTTGTTGGTGCAGAGACAGCAGCAGTTGGAGTAGTGGGCAGTGAACTGGCTTGGAGTGGGCTCTAGCCCTGGTCCCTCCAATTACTGCCCTGGGCCTCAGTTTCCTCTGCTGTAAAATTCTGAAGACTGCCAGGCAGAATTGCAAGAACGGGCACATTAATTCCTGTGGTGTGGGAAGCCTCCTTGTCCGAGTCCTGCCTGGCCAGCCTCTTCCTTCCCACGTCCCAACCGCCCACCCCACACAGCCTGCCATTCCAAGCACACACTGTGGCCAGCTGACCAGGACAATGGGAGATGGGGAGCAGGTGTCATTCCCAGGACCCTTGTTAACGCTCTCTAGAGGGAAGATGCTTGGAAGGCGTGAGCTCGTATTTACGTACTAAGTGGTGAAAATCCAAGTGAGGTCAGACTGGGCAAGACTGTCCCAAATACTCCCCAGACCCCGGCTTCCTGGCGCTCTTCTGTGTGACCCTCTTACCCAGGTTGGGCCCCAAGTGTGTTCCTCATCCATAAGAAGGAAAGCGCCCGGTTAGTTCAGTGGCTTGCCCACTTAGTTCTCTTGGCTCCTTCAGCCCACCCTCTGCTGGACAGCAGTGGAAGTCAGTTCCCAGGACAGGGTCTGGGGCCTGTGTTTCTGATGCTGGCCTCACTCCTGCTCAAGAACATGGGAAAGAGGGAAAGGAGATGCTGACAGGCAGGTGGCGGGTGTTTTTCCTGCTGCTACTCAGCTAGGCTCGTTTTCTGTTAACATCGATGAAACCTCCGTAATATTTAGATCACCTGGAGCTTCCCAGTGTCTTACTGACTTATGTTTCTGGCATAAGAAGAGAGAAATTTAGCAGCATCTGAGATATGCTAATGATGGAAGCCCTTTCTGAAGTTTGAACTTGTAATGCAGCAGTTAGGAATGTGGATACTAACAAGTGAATACTAGCTCCCATTTTCCTGGTTGTGTAGCCCTTGGGTAAGTTGGGTAACTAACTCATCCTAATTGGCCTGGGACTTTCCCAGTTTTAGCATTGAGAGTCTCACATCCCAAGAACATCCCAAGTCCTGGGCAAACTGGGCTGGTTGGTCATCTACAAGTCGATTAACACCAATTCTCAGTGTCCGCAGCAGAGACAGCATGGCCCCCTTCTTAGGGTGGGTGCAGGGAAGCAGTAGGCCAGCACCTGCGGAGTGCTCCGTGGGGTTAGCCATGACTGCTACTGCTACTTTTATCTTTATCTTTGCAATCATCAAGAAGCCAAAAGATCTAAGAAATAGATCCTGCATCCAAGAGATGATGTGACAAGCCCTGTAAGTTGGCCCCCTTCCATGAAGAATTGTTGAATTGGTTGCTGGAATTTGATACCTGGGAATCTGATCTCTGGGCTCTTGCCTCCTTGTGTTGTAGATTGAGCAGATGAGGAATGAACTATTGCAGGAGAGAGCTGTGAAGCAAGACTTGGAATGTGACAAGATTTCCCTGGAGAGGCAGGTGAGGGCAGCTGGCCCCAGGAGCTCCTCACTTCCTCTCAGTGGCTTTGTGCTAGAACCCCTTAACTCAGCACCCCAAGAACTATGGTGTATAACTCACCTGGCAGGTAGAGGTATTTCTCAACCCATTTCCAGAGAGTTTTTTCTGACTAATATTAAATCTGCTTGGAAGTTTGGCAGCTGGGGGGCAGGGGCGTGAGGTGGGATTTGCAGATTTTTTTCTACATCCTAAACATGGCTAAATTCTAATGTAAAGGATATGAAAAAGAACTAGTGTCATGACATCAAACATGAGTTTCTAAGAAAGCTTCATTGAATCATTATTTCTTTTACATGTTATTCATGTAAATTCTTCACTGAAGACAATTGGTGAAGGAACCTAGTTCTCTTGCCCATCCCACCCCTGCCCCAACCTTGGAAGGTTTATAAAAGGACAACCCAAGCTTGTTTGTCTGGCATCCAGTAGGTATATTTGGAGTCTTAGGACATGCCAAAGATTTCATTCAGGCTTATAAGGGAATGTGATATAATCTCTTCCTTTGGCCTGCTAGAACCCAAGTTCAAGACCTTTTCCTGGAAACATGCCTGGGCTCCCCAGGGCCGTGCATGCTGGGTGGAAAGCAGCCTTCTCGAAAGCACCCACCAAATACCTGACTCCCCTTGTATTCTGCAGAGCAGACACAGTCCCTCACAGTCTCCCTGTCTGATTCCAGAACAAGGACCTAAAGAGCCGGATTACTCACCTGGAAGGTTCCTACAGGTCCAACAAAGAGGGGCTGGTGGTGCAGATGGAGGCCAGGATCGTGGAGCTGGAGGACCGTCTGGAGAGCGAGGAGAGGTGAGTCCGGCCCACCTATGGTGCCAAGGCCCTGGCAGGCAGCCCTAATCCCATTACAGAGCACTCACAATCTGAGTCTCCTCTGATCCTCATAAGCCTATGAGGAACGCAGAGCAAGTACAGCCTTGTTTCCATTTAACAGACAAGAAAGGAAGGTGAGGCCCATAGAGTAAGCGACTTCAGCAAGGTAGCCTGTCTGCATGTTGGTGTAGCTGGACTAATGGCTCCCTCTCTAAGGCCATAGGCTTTTCACTGTACTTGCTGCTCCTTCCTCATCCCCTAAATAATACAGGCAGTCTCATAGACTACTGAGTTTGAGCCAGATTACTGTCCTCTGATGACATCTTGCTTTAGAGGAGGGAACTGCCTTTGCCCTTGTGGCCAGTTGTATTCAAGCAGGGAGCAAGTGGGAGAGATGTGGGATCAGCTGGCCATGACTCTCTGCAGCTGACTCAATAGCAGTCTGAGGGCCAGCAGTGAGATGAACGTGACCAGCCTCAGTTCTTCCTCCTGGACCCACACCTTCTCAGAAGGGGTGTGTGTGCATGTGCCTAGGATGCTTCTCTGTTTCTCATAGCTCCTTTAGGTGGCTGGGTTGGAACAGCCTGAAATAGATAAAAAATGTCTGCTATGACTGCCTGCCTTACAAAGTAAAGCCCAGGACCAGGACAACTCAGGGCACTTGTAGTCCTAGCTCAACCCCTTTCTGGCTCTGTGGCCTTGGACAAGTCATTCACCTTCTCAGAGCCCTGGTTTCCTCATCTGTCTAAGGAGCAGCCCTTTCCTCCTGTACAGTTGCGTGTTCTTCTGACCCTAAGCCTTGAGTCTACCAGTCATACCTGGTGGAGCCTGAGGTTGGTCCTTCTGTGGGGCTGGGAATGAAGAGGGTCCTGGGTTCTGCTTCCCCTGCTCTTCCAGGGACCGGGCCAGCCTCCAGCTCAGCAACCGAAGGCTGGAGCGGAAAGTGAAGGAGCTGGCAATGCAGGTGGATGATGAGCACCTGTCGCTGACTGATCAAAAGGACCAGGTGAGGGGCCATCTCAGCTGAGATTTTAGATCTCATCTGGCACTGTGGAGTGATGGCAGATGGATTATTTCCTTTCCACTCTATGCAGTTACATCATAGAAGACCCTGAACTTGGCTCTTAAAAAGTGGACGTGTATGTCTTATCTTAGAATCTTATCTCTACTTTTCCCTGAAAATCGGAAAAATCATGAAATCATGGAACTTGGTGTTCCCTTTTCCCACATTTTGGTCACCTGGAAAGAGGGCGGCTGGGCAGCTGGTACCTCCATGCTGGGGCTGTGCTCCATCCCCGCTGGGGGAGGTGATCAGCCAGTATCCAACCTGTCCCCTCTCCCATGGCAGCTAAGCTTGCGCTTGAAAGCCATGAAGCGGCAGGTGGAGGAGGCCGAGGAGGAAATCGACCGACTGGAAAGTTCCAAGAAGAAGCTGCAGAGGGAGCTGGAGGAGCAGATGGATGTGAATGAGCAGCTGCAGGGGCAGCTCAATTCCATGAAGAAGGACTTAAGGTGGGTAAATGTGGTGACCCCACGGAGGCCGACAAGCCCCCTGACATTTGAGAAGCAGCTGATGCTTTTCAGAGCCCTCTCAATTCTGTTGTCTTGAGCTGATTCCTCCTTGTTGCCTTTTGTAATCATCCCATTGCAGAGATGACAGCGGCTGTGTCCTCTGCAGTCTCCCCATGTATTCACTAGGGTCTTACTTGTGTCACCCTCATACCAATGCCCCATTTACATAAGGGGAAACTGAGGCTCAGAGCAGGTGAGAGTAGCTCATACCACAATGGAGGGGCACCTTCTGGACCAACATTTGCAGTCCTGCTTCTATCTGACTTAAAAGGAAGATGAAGTTTTGGTTGTCTTCTCGTGAGGATGAGGTTAACCCGAGCCTGGTTTCATGGCCTTGAGGAAGGGGAGAAGTTGGGGGGTGTTGAGCAAATTGCTTTCCCTGCCCCAGGGTCCCTGCCTGGGGGTATCTGGTGAGGGGGGGGAGATTAGGTCCCCGCCCATCCCTAGACCTGACCCTCTCTTAGAGGCTGACTGTGGCCCGGGGCTCTAAGTTGGCTCCACAGATGGTCTTATCCACTGACAGAAGGCTCCAGCCCACTGAGGAGCCTGTGAAACGAGGCCTGTCCATGGGAACCCAGCCCCAGGGCCGGCACGTAGTCGAGTGAGGCTCTCGCCTTGGGCACAAAATTTAAGGGACACCAAAAAACTCAGTAGTCAAGATAGATAATATTTTAATGCAGCAATTTTTAAAAATCAAAATTAATGTCAGCGATCTACAATGAACAGACGTCAAAGTTCTAAATAAAAACGGGACCAGTAAAAGAGCACCCAGCCAGGCCATATTGGGACCTGAGGGAAAAGTCAGTGACATTGGCCCCGGCCCAGCCCCAGCCTCCCATGCTAGAGGTGGGCAGTTTTCCCCCTGTTGCCCAGGGAGCAGGTGCATGCAGACCAGGGAGGTACATGTGCTTATATCCCACGCAGTGGGGCGGAGGAGCAGGAACCCAAATCGGGGGTGCACATCGGTCCAGGGCCAGGAAACGTGTCCCCTGTTGTTTCTGCAGACTTAAGAAGCTGCCGAGTAAAGTGCTGGATGACATGGATGACGAGGACGACCTCAGCACGGAGGGGGGGAGCCTCTATGAGGCACCCCTGAGCTACACCTTCCCCAAGGACAGTGCCGCCACCATCCAGATCTGAGTCCACTTGCAGGGCTGTCGAAGTGGCCATCCTCCCCAGGAGCTCCACAGCTACCCCAGGCAGGAGGCAGGAGAGGGAGCATCCACCCGAGCCCCCGCCTCCCGCAACATGCCGATTCCTCAACGTCACGGTCCTCCCTCGGGTCTCTAAGTGGCCGAGCGGCTCTTGCGTCTTAGGTGGCTCTTGCATTTTAAAATGCTGAGTAGCCTGAGAAATAGGAGCCACCACCCCCTGGGACGTTTTGAAGAATACACTTTGGTAGGACGAAGCCCCCATTCTGCACCGCTGTTTGCCGTGCCCATCTGCAATGCTGCTCCTGCCCCTCCATCCCTTCCCCCTGCCAAGAAAAGGGTCCAGCACGCTGGTTATTACTTAATAGCCCTTGTGCAGGCGGTAGGATGATGTATAGGTTGTAAATATTTTAAACCAGACCTTTTCATGGACTGCTGCGGTTCCATTTTGGAATGACAGAGGCTTTATAGAGCGGCTTGTTTGTAAAGTTCACACATCTCTATTGAGTATTATTTTTTAAAATATGAAGCTGGGTTTTAAGTATTAAAGAGCAGAGGAAAGAGAGAGAAGGTAGAATAAAGACCACTTTGAAAATGAGAGTTGGAAAAAGAATTGTCTTAGTGACAGTAGACAATACTGAGAACAGAAATTCAAGTGGTCTTATGAAGCAACTTTCTGACAGAGGAAAAGAACATCAGAAGGTGAGCTGTATCTGTGGCTAGGTTGCTTATTTTATCTAGAACTTTAAAATTTTCTTAACTGTGTTGAGACCAATTCTCAATGAGCAATTGTAATTTCCTTTATGCAGATGGGAGTAGGGGATCTTATAAGTAAAGTTTTTGACAAATAGTGTCGTTTCTGGAAGGATGGAGCCCTATTGTCATTTGTTATTAGCCCTCTCCTCCCTCCTTCCTCATTAGGCCTCCAGACTGTGCTCTCTCAGCACCGAGAGGTGGTTCCCTGAGGGGGATAGGAGGGTGGGGGGAGGCAATCATGGGCTTAGGTGTGAGGAAGGGGAGAGAGATAAGCAGGTGTGTGTGGGACCAGGTGTGAGAAGGAAAAGAGAGAAGTTCTCAAGAGCTGGGGGATGTTTGGATAAGAGGGAGATTGAGCAGGATCTCAGGTTTATGTCAGGGGAGAGAGGACAGAAAGGGCGGTCAGGCAGAGGTATGCCTGTACAAACCAAAAGGTGTCTTCCAGCTTCCTGGCACAGAGGGACATTGGCCAGCACCAGGCATTGGGTGACTGTAATGAGTGAGGTCTGAGGTCCCCCAGAATTACAGAGGGCGGCATTGGGAGAATGCTTCCTCGTCTCACCTCACACTGTGAGAGTTCCCAGGACCCGAGAGGCCAGGGGCTTCCTCAGGCCAGGGCCCTCCATTGCTGTCACAGTCACTGTCCCCACCACCACCACAGCTGGGGGTTTCTTGCCTCTTTTCACTTACTTGGGGTGTGCAGGGATTCCTCCCTTTAAGGAATTTACTTAGCAGAATTTTTTTTTTTTTTGAGCATCTACTATGTGTCAGGCACAGTCCTTGGCCCTAAGAATACAGCAATGAATAAAACACCTAAAATTCCTCCCCTCCTGGAGCTTAGGGGAAAGGGGGTGATGACAGACAGCAATCAAACAAATTGACACAGAGGCTAAATGTCTCCACACTCAGCCCCCCTGTTCTGTGGGGACACGACAAGGCTGTGGTTGGCTGGCTGGCTCACTGGAACTCACAGTTCTTCGATCCTCAGTATGGGCTTTATTTCCCTGCTGCTTCTGCCGCCATCTTATATTTGCCAGGAATCCTGCCTAGAAATGCCTCACCCCCTCATCATTAGAGAACTGAGATGAGAAAGGTCAGCAGGCCCGAGAAGTTGGGAGGGAGTCAGTGTCTGTTTTGATTTGTGCCCCTCGTTCTGGCTAATTCTTTCTGGTAGCTGGGAGGCTTGCTCTAAGAAGCCAAAGAACAGAGGTCACCATTCAAAAGAGTTGCATTGTAACCCTAAGAATAGGCTGCTTTAAATTTTAACACATGTGCTATCCTTTGTTGTTAACAGAGTTGGCAGTGAGGTAGCAATAAATGGCTTAGCGAGGTGGGAAGAACTTTGGACTGGGAGTTAATAAGAGTGGTATTTTCAAGTCTCAGTTCTCCTCCTTACTTGGCTGATCTTGGCAGGGCACTCACTCTCAGAGCTGCAGATTGCCTGGCGACAAAATGAGCATTTGGCCTCAAGGTCCTTTTCAGCTCCAACATGCTTACATTTTTTGATTTTATTAAATATATATATATATATTTCTTTCCTGTTTATTACTTTATGAACTAATCCTGCTCAAGAATATTTTCTTTAGCTAGCTTTAAAAATATATTTTATTTAAAAAACAAATGCTTGGCCAGATGCAATGCTGAGGAGACAATCATTATATATCTTTTATAATTTTTTTTTCCTGTTTCCGAATGTCGTTCTACAGTGCCAAGAGGCTTATTCTGTTGAGCTTTTGCTTTCAGGTATGGTTTAGTTGTTTTGGTTTGTCATGGAGAAGAGACATTCTTATTGCAGGTATCCATGTAAGTGAGCTCCTGTATAAAGAAGATTGCCTTTCAATAAAGTGTCACCTGACTGGAATCTCAACTATCATTTTATTTTAATGATTTTTTTTATTGGAGAAGTTATAGGTTTACAGAAAAATCATGCAGAAAATACAGAGTTCCCATATACTCCACTCACATGTGGTTTTCCCTATTATTAACACTTTGTGGTACCTTTGCTACTATTGATGAAAGAATATTCTTATAATTGTTCTGTTGACGATAGTCCATAGTTTACATTAGAGTTCACTGTATTGTACAGTCCTATATTGTTGTTTTTAAATTTTTATCCTAGTAACATATATGCAACCTAAATTTCCCCCTTTTAACCCATTCAAATATATAATTCACTAGTGTTAATTACATTCACAATGTTGTACCCCCATCACCACTACCCATTACCAAAACTTTTCCATCACCCAAACAGAAATTCACCAATTCATCAACTACCCATTTTACTCTATGAATTTGCTTATTCTAATTGTTTCACATCAGTGACATCATACAATATTTGACCTTCGGTGTCTGGCTTATTTCACTCAACATGATGTCTTCAAGGTTCATCCATGTTATCACATGCATCAGAACTTCCTTCCTTTTTATGGCTGAGGAATATTCCATTGTGTATATATACCATATTTTTTTCTATGTTCAATTTATTTTTATTTTTTTAACAAATCAGTTTTGTTGATACATATTAATAGAGCATAAACCCATCCAAATGTATATACCACATTTTGTTTATCCAGTCATCTGTTGATGGACATTTGGGTTGCTTCTATCTTTTAGCAGTTGTGAATAATGCCACCACTAACATTGGTATGCAAATATCTATTTGAGTCCCTGCTCTCAGTTCTTTTGGGTATATACTTAGAAGTGGTATTTCCATCATTTTATACTCTCTTGCTTTCTCTGGAGTTTGGTTCCGTGACCTCCAAGCAGTAGCTAAGTGAATGGTGAAGAAGTGGAACTTGGTGGAATTCCAGCCCAAGGACCACTTTCTGAACTAAAGGTTTGGGGAATGGGTTTGTGGTGAACACTGAGAGAATTAATGGAAATTCAGAACCACCTCCAGGGACCTGGATGTACAACTGCGTCAAGGAATATTGTGATACTCTGAGAAATCCAGAAAATGGCAAAAGGGAAGTGAGCTAAATAACTGAGAATAAACAGACACCCACTGTTTATTCCTTGCTCCTAAACTAAAATGGATTCTTCCATAATTGCAGCATACACATTCTCTCCTGACCTCGAGCAGGTAGACAGCAGTACCGTGGTCTCCTCTACGGAAGGGACATGTGCTGGTCATGCTTCACAGACCGCTGGGTTCCCCCAGTGACAGCTCTGGCTGGGTTCCACTGGTGGGGCGTTTCTCTCCCCCTCGCTCCCTGCTTTGTGCCATGTTTCTGGCTGTGGCTGTGACCATTCTGTTCCTGTCAGGGTTGGGGGACTCCTCCGTGTTTCAGCTCTTGCTGGACTCGGGTGGCCTGGCCTCCACTCTCACATCCCGAGCTCTAAAGGTGGTAATGGCTTCCTGCTGGTGCTCCTCAGCAGCCCTAGTGGGTTTCCTCTAAAACAGCCTTTCATGAAGCCCTTGGAGCCATCCAGGTTGGAGGCTGTCTCCTGCCCGGCCCCTGACTGATGCTCAGGTCACCAAGAGGCGTCCAGCCCTGGCCTCTGACTCCTATTCCAGAGCTCCTCCCACTTCCCCCTCGTGCTGCATCCCTGCCCCCAATCTGGTTCACATCCAGTTCATCCAGCCCTCTGGGAGCTGTTGTCCATTCCCCTCATTCTAACTAAAGTGAGCATCCTAAATATAAATGAGATTTTCTAATTATAAAAAGTCCTCCAAGCCTTTGCATAAACTGTTCCCCTTTTTAAATTTAAAGTCAGGTTTATTGAGGCATAATTTACCTCTGGTAAGTGTCACCCTCTTTGGTATCATTACTCTTGAAACAGTATTTAGGCCCCCTTTTTGGTCCCAGGGTCTTCACAGTGGGAATAAGTGCCCAGCAGAGGTTACCTGTCCCTCAGGCTGACCAGGATGCACCCCGGGAGGCTTGGCGCCAAACGGGAGCCGTCCTTCCAGGCTGCAGCTACTCTCGTCCCCGTTCGGGGCGTTCCTTCCTTGAACTTGTGGATAGTTACAGTGATCCTGTCTTTGTTGGAAGACTGTCATTAGCCAGAAATTTTTCCTTTTAAATTTTCAAATGCTAGGGACCGCTGACGCAACAAGTTCCTATCAAGGGCTCCAGGAATTCCAGGCTTTGCCGAGGGATGGGGCCTGCTCTCGGAGCTGCCGGACACAGCACTGACGGTCATCGCCAACATCCACTGCGGACCCGAGGCCCAGCTCAGGTCTCCGTCAGTGCAGAAGGAGATGAGCGTGTCCCAATGCTGTGGCTATCAAGGCTAGGAAATGAGCCAGGGCAGCGGAGGGGACACAGCACGGCGATGCCTCTGTGTAGGGGAGGCTTGCACAGGTCACTCAGTCTCACAGCAGACTGTCAACTTGGGGGAAGTGAGATGATTCCAAAGGTTTCTGGGTAAACAAAATCAAACATTTCTAGGAGAAAGGCAGACCCTGCTGCGGGTTAGGAATCCGAGTCTTGGGCAAGTTGAGCCTTTTGCCGCAGGTCACGGGGAGTGAGCAGCCAGCCCGTGGAGAGGACCTGCCCACCTGCGCCAGGTGCTCGGCAAGGAAAGGTTTGAGTCTCAGACTAGTACCTTTAAGAGCTTATGGTATAATTATGAAAATGGTGATTATTCAACTAAGTGGAAATTAGTTATAAAAATGAAGTGGTTCATATATTCATCTGTTTTTTCTTCTGCTTTGCTAGCCCTCTATCTGCACTCAGCACTGACAGGTTTTCCCGGAGACCATATACGATTCAGCAGCTCACATGCGTCGCACATTTTCTTGTCACCATCTACACCCTTCACAGGTGTTGACTCACTCGATCCTTTTGACAACCCCCTGAGCAGGTACTGTTGTCACCCAGAGTTGACAGAAGAGGCAGCAAATGGAAGAACTGGGCTTGGAGCCTGGGTCTGGCTCTCGAGTTCACACTCTCCGCCAGGAAGCTCGGCTGCCTCCTACTAACACCAACAGGCCTTTGAGGACAAAAGTCTTTACTTTGATCCCTTCTCTTAGGGACTCCCAAAGCCCCCTGAGGCCTCCTGATTGCTGGTCTTTCAGATATCCCCTTGAATTGTAGGTTTCTATGCAGCTCAGCCAGCTGCTGCCTGCCCCCACGCTGAGCGCTGCAATCAAAGGCAGATGAAAATCAAAGTTAACCTTTGAAGCCACAGACCTCATGCACTTGGCCAGTAGCAAATTTGTAGCTGCTCTGCTAACCTGACTGTGGTGCAATTTGCTCCTGTGGTCTCTGGAGCTCTCGTTTTACTTTAGATGCCCCACTGCTGCCAGGCTATCTTGACTTCTCTAAGCCTGACCCCAGGGTTTGGCCATGCTGAGCGGTCGTCAGGCCTCCACTGTCTCACTGTGTGGAAGGTGGTCATTGGATAAGGCCCCGAGTTTGGGTGTTTCTCAGGGAACACTGGCTCTCACAACTTCCAGACTGTTCTGTGACGAAAACCTCCAATGAAAATATATAGCAACGATAGTGCTCACTGTGATAGTCTTACATTCAGTTTTGCACTTGCAACCTGAAATCAGCACATTGTCCCAACACAACACTATTGGCTGATAACCCAGAGTAGGTCATTGAAGGGCCCTGGGCAGTTGGGCAGGAAACCCTGGGCTTGGCAGCAGTGGGCTGCCTTCCTGGAGGTGCCAGCCCAGTCTCTGTGCTTCAGTCTAAAATGAGCTAAGCTGGGAGGAGTGGTCACAGGAGGAATGTGCTCTGTTACGCTGGAAGGGGGCAGGGGCCTGATCTGTGTGTTTCCAGGGAGGGAGGAAATCTGCTGAGCACAGCAAGCTTCAGGACTTAGGGCTGTGCATAGAAGCTCGACTTGAGGAATGGGACCCCTCCCCTCCCATCTATCCCCAGGAGTAGTAGGGCTCCAGCCGGGGAAGCTGGACCCCCAGCCTCTTTAGTGTGGTGTGTGTTGGGCTGGGGATGGGAGTTGTGTGCACAAAGGATTAATAGGCAAACCCCACCCGCCCAACAGTCAGTGGGCAAACCTTAACTCCATCCGGGGACTCGATAAAGTCTAATCAACTTTGCCCTGTGAAAGGACCCAGTGGTATTTTGGGGCAATGGGAATGATTATTAATGCCTAAAATTCCTTAACAGAGTAGGAGCCACAATTGGGCAAACTCTTGTGTGCCAGGAACTTTTGTACTTTATCTGATTTAGTCTGCACCCTGTGGTACCCCCTTTCACATGTCCAGGAATGTGTAAATAACTTGCCAAGGTCTCCCAACTAGAAAATAGTGGATCTGGGATAAAATCCCAGTTCTGTTGCTCTTGCCCACCCATGAGTTTCCCCATACCTTAGCCATTCTCTCCCTGCTGCCCTTCGGAAATAGCCATGCTGATTTCCCCAGCTGAGGACATGGAGGTACAGTGGCTGGGTGTTCTGCCTGAGCTCACAGTGTCCTGGCCTCTGGATTCCAAGTCTGCACTTGGGGCAGGAGGCCTGCAGGAGAGGAAGACAGACTGCCTGCTCTCTCCTCCCTGCATGCTATCAGCTTAGCTAATCGCCTTCCAGCTGCCCCTGGGCCTTCTGGCCCTTCCAGGACAGAGTTGTCTTCCAGGAAAGGGTTTAGAGATTCAGATAAACCAACTGCCTCCAGGCAGATGCCTTCCTGCCTTTGAAAGGGCTGGACACATAAGCTCCTAGGGTTGCTTGGGTCTATCTCTGTGGCTGGGGCTGCCTTTCTTGGGGCTCCAGTGGTTCACGGCTCATCACTGGGCATGAAAACTGGGGCCCTTTGGAGATAGGGACAGGACTCCCTGCAGAGCTAGGCAAGGGCCATGGGACCTGAAAGAGACTGCCACTCAATTTCCCTCTTAGGCGCCTGGCTTCTCCAGAAGGAGACATCCAACCTTGGCTGCTCTCCCTGGGGAGACTCTTCCTGGCATTTGGATAATGAAGACACTAGAAAATAGAACTGGCCACCACTCAACCTGCCTGCCTGCCTGCAGTCTCTGGCCAAGGTGTAAGCCGAAGCACTGGCCTTCCTAAACTATCCGAGGTTTGCAGGCTGGATGCGTGGCGTTCCTGGGCTGGGCAGCAGAGTGCCAGTGTGTATCCAGAGCTTCCCAGATGTTAAGAAGCCACCTGTGGAGTTAGTCTCAGTTGACTTTGCTACCAACGTTATCAACATAGACATTTAAGGAGCACCAAATATAGATAAGGTAACGGAACATGGCATCTGATCTTTAAGAATTTCAAATTGAGGATTTTGGGGTTTGTTTTATTGAGAAATTTGTGTCCCCACCATCCAAGAATTAACAGCCGTTAACGTGTCATATCTGCTTCACACGTGAAAACAAAAGAAATTAAACCTTACAGATTATGTTGAAAATGTCCCTTGTCCTTCACTCGCAGTCTCATTCCTTTTTCTCCCTCCCAAAGGCAACCACATTTCTGTATTCTTCCATTCAATTTTTTATATTTTTACATACGTGTTTTCATGAACACTATATGGTATTCTCTTATGTGTTTTTAAATTCTATATACATTTTAGCATCTCGTAAATTTCACTCTGTGACTTTTTCATTCAAAATTATGTTTTTTCACATTTTCAATTTTAAAAAAATTTTTATTGAAGTATATCATTCATACATGAACATACATAAACAATAAGTGTATAGAAAATTGTGAACTTACAAAATAAACATATGTAACATAATACAGGAGTCTCATACATCACCCCTCCACCAACACTTTGCATTGTTGTGAAACATTTGTTACAAACTATGCAAGAGCATAGTCAAAATATTACTACTAACTATAGTCCCTATCTTACATTTGGTGTATTTTTCCCCCAACCCACCCTATTTTTAAAAAATATATTTTATTGCAGAGGTTGTAAACTGGCAAAACAATCATACACACATGTAGAATTCCCGTACAACACCCCTTCACCAACATATTACCACACCATGGTGGAACATTTGTTACAGATTATGAGATAATATCAGACTATTACCACCAACCATGGTCCATAGCATAAATTTGGCACACTTTTTCCATACACCTCCATTATCAACACAGTACATCTTTGGCACTGATGCAAGAATATTATAGTATTGCTGTTAATCACAATCTATAGGTCGCACCAATTGTAGTTTTCCCATGCTTCTCCACATTCCTACCACCCTGCAATAGTGATGTACATCCACTCTAGCTCACAGAAGGACACTCTTGCATTTGTAGCCTCAACCACAATTCTCATCCACCTCTGAGTTCACTGTGTTATTCAGTCTCTACATTATTCTCTAGCTATCTTTCAATTGACATTTACTTCCCCAGACTACCCTTTTCAGCCACAATCCCATTTATAAACCAGGTGCTACTCATTATAATGTGTTACCATCAACTCTATCCATTTCCACACTTTTACAGTCAAGTTAATTAAAACTACATACATTAAACATCAGTAGTTCTTCTCAACCCTCCTCTTATCTCCTAATAATCTATACTCTTAAGTTTTAACTCCATGTGTTTATTCTTCGTATTTAGTTTACATTAATGAGACCTTGCAATATTTGTCCTTTTGTGTCTGGCTTACTTCGCTTAGTATAATGTCTTCAACATTCATCCATGTTATCACAGGTGTCCCAATTTCATTTCATTTCTTCTTGCTGCAGCATATTTATTTATCCAGTCAATGGTTGATGGTCACTTGGGTTGTTTCCATCTTTTGGCAATTGTGAATAACGCCGCTATGAACATCAGTGTGCAGATGTCAGTTCGTGTCATAGTTTTTAGTTCTTCTGGATATATTCCTAGTAGAGGAATTGCTGGATCATATGGCAGTTCTATATTTAGCTTCTTGAGGATCCACCAAACTGTCTTCCACAGAGGCTGCACCATTTTACACTCCCACCAACAGTGAAGGAATGTTCCTATTTCTCCACATCCTCTCCAGCACTTATTGTTGTCTGTTTTTTCAATAATGGCCATTCCATGTGGTGTTAGATAATATCTCATTGTTGTTTTAATTTGCATTTCCCTAATAGCTAGTGATATGGAACATTTTTTCAAGTGCTTTTTGGCCATTTGTATTTCCTCTTTGGAGAAACGTCTATTTAAATCTTTTGCTTTTTAAATTGGATTGCTTGCTCTTTTATTGTTCAGTTGTATGGTCTCTTTATATAGAATGGAAATCAAACCTTTATCAGATATGTGGTTTCCAAATATTTTCTCCCATTCAGTGGGCTGCCTTTTCACCTTCTTTATGAAGTCCTTTGAATCACAGAAGTGTTTAAGTTTGAGGAGGTCCCATTTATCCATGTTTTCTTTCATTGTTCGTGCTTTCAGTGTAAGGTTTAAGAATGCACCACCTACCACCAAGTCTTGAGGATGTTTCCCTACATTTTCTTCTAGGAGCTTTATTGTACTTGCTTTTATATTTAGGTCTTTGATCCATTTTGAGTTAATTTTTGTATAAGGTGTGAGATAGAGGTCTTCTTTCTTTCTTTTGGCTATGGATATCCAGTTCTCCCAGCACCATTTGTTGTATAAACTGTTCTTTCCCAGCTTGGTGGGTTTGAGAGGCTTGTCAAAAATCACTTGGCCATAGATGTGAGGGTCT
>JAQZBX010042412.1:0-22020 GCA_029593785.1 Cabassous unicinctus
CCAATACCATGCAGTTTTGACCACTGTAGCTTTGCAGTATGTTTTAAAGTCAGGTAGTGGGGGGAGGATGTGGCTCAAATGGTTGGGCGTCCGTCTGCCATATGGAGGGACCTGTGTTCGATCCCTGGGACCTCCCGGTAAAATTAAAAAAAATATATAGAAGCGCATGGGCTGCCAGGCTCTGTGTGCTGGTGAGTCGCCAGGCCCCAGGAGCCATGCAGCAAGATGATGACGTAAAAGGAGAGAGACAAGACGATATGCTCCAAAAGCTCCAAAAACCAGGAGCTGAGGTGGCGCAGATGGCAGAACACCTCTCTCCTACATTGGAGGTCTCCAGGATCGAATCCTGGTGAAGACTGGAGGAGGAAGATGAGAAGAGATGAAACAGACACAGAGAATTGCCCAGCGAATGGACACAAAACAGCAAATGGGGAAAGGGGGGTTTAAAATGGATCAAGTAAATAAATAAATCTTTAAAAAAATAAATAAATAAAGTCAGGTAGTGTGATTCCTCCTATTTCATTTTTCTTTTTCAATATATCTTTGGCTATTCAGGGCCCTTTGACCTTCCAAATAAATTTCATAGTTAGCTTTTCCAATTCAGTAAAAAACATTGTGGTAATTTTTACTGGGATTGTGTTAAATCTGTAAATCAGTTTGGGTAGGATAGACATCTTAATAGTGTTTAGTCTTCCTATCCATGAACAGGGAATATTTTTCCATTTATTTAAGTCTTCTTTGATTTCCTTTAACAGTGTTGTATAGTTTTCTGAGCACAAGTCATTTACATCTTTAGTTAAATTTATTCCTAGGTACTTGATTCTTGTAGTTACTATTGTAAATGGGATTTTTTTCTTGATTTCCTCTTCAGATTGTTCATTATTGGTGTACAGAAATGCTACTGATTTTTGCACATTAATCTTATAACCTGCCACTTTACTGAATTCATTTATAAGCTCTGGGAGCTTTGTTGTAGATTTCTCAGGGCTTTCTATGTATAAGATTATGTCATCTGCAAAAAGTGAGATTTTTGCTTCCTCCTTTCCAATTTGGATGCCTTTTATATCTTTTTCTTGCCTAAGTGTTTGAGCAAGTACTTCTAACACAATGCTAAATAAGAGCTGTGACAGTGGGCAACCTTGCCATTGAATATGATGTTAGCTGTGGGTTTTGCATATATACCCTTTATCATGTTGAGGAAGTTTTCTTCTATTCTTATCTTTTGAAATATTTTTATCAGGAAAGGGTGCTGTATTTGTTGAATGATTTTTCTGCATCTAAAGAGGTGATCATGTGATTTTTTAATTTTGATTTGTTTATGTGGTGTATAACATTGATTGATTTTTTTATATTGAACCATCCTTGCATACCAGATATGAAACCCACTTGGTCATGGTGTATAATTCATTTGATGTGTTGTTGAATACCATTAGCAAGTGTTTTGTTGAGGATTTTAGCTTCTAGTTTCATTAGAGAGATTGGTCTATAGTTTTCCTTTCTTGTGATATCTCTGACTTTGGTGTTAGGGTGATGTTGGCATCATAGAATGAGTTAGGCAATGTTCCCTCCACTTCTATTTTTTGGAAGATTTTATGAAGTATTGCTGTTAGTTCTTTCTGGAATGCTTGGTAGAAATCACCTGTGAAGTCATCTAGACCTGGGCTCTTATTAGTTGGGAGGTTTTTGATGAGTAATTCAATCTAGTTACTTGTGACTGGTCTGTTGAGTTCATCAATTTCTTCTTTTGTCAAATGTCATCTGCTTGTGTGTTTCTAGGAATTTGTCCATTTCATCTAAATTATCCATCTTGTTGGCATATAATTTTTCAAAGTATCCTGTTATGATATTCTTTATTTCTGTGGGTCAGTGGTGATATCCCCTTCCTCGTTTCTTATTTTATGTATTTGCATCTTCTCTCTTTTTTTCTTTGTTAGTATAGCTAAGGGTTTGTAAATTTTATTAATCTTCTCAAAGAACCCGATTTTGGTTTTGTTTATTTTTTCTAGTGCTTTCTTATTTTCAATTTCATTTAGCTCTGATCTAATCTTTGTTATTTCCTTCTGTCTACTTCATTTCGGTAAAATTCTCAATCTTGAAGCAACAGTTGAGTTCAGCATTTTAAAAACCTTACAGTTTGTGTTTGTTCATTTAAAATTAGGCAAGAAACTTGAAATAGATCCACTAAGGCAACTAATCCACCCTAAATAATAAAATAAATTCTAAAGGCATAGTCTCTTGTAGGTAATCCTGCTCAGTTGACAAGATTGAAGAATAGCCAGGTCTTCTTAACTTTTGTTAAGGATTGATGAGCAAATCTTTAGAATGCATGATGAAGAAAGCTAGAAACAATTTTAACATTGTTCTTTTATCCTAAATTCATTAAGTGCATATGTGCTTCTAATAATAAATGATCACAAGACGTCTTGGTTTATGTATTCTCCAGGTATTGTGATCATTAAGTAGAAATAAAATTACTTGGATAGTATTTTAACCACTTCAATATATTCACAATGAACCTGGCTTTTACTATCACATAACCTATGGAACTACCCAAGTGTTTTAGTCAAATGAAATAAGGAAATTAAAAAAAGGCTTCAGAATTTCCTTATCCTTTTTGCATATTTGATTCTTTGAAAAAGGTGCTTACCACTTTCAGGAATTCCCTGCAATTTCATCCTTCTCTTAATAACTGTTGTATACTTGGCACTTGAATTATAAGTGCCATTCATCTTGTACATGGGTATATGTGGTTTATCTCCCAATGTAGATTTTAAGTTATAAGGAAATTGGGAAAAATTCCTGGACCAGTGTTAGGTCCCTTTTCTCCTGACTAAACACGTGACGGAGGAAAAATATGTACAAATTGTTTAAATATTGAAATTAAAGTTCTCTTTCTGTAATCAGCTCACAAATGATAGAGTCAGACATGAACAACTACATAGTTTTCAATGGGATTCTATCCCTGAAACAGGTGGGAATAGGTTTTATGTGTCTTTGTCTTCTCAACAGCAGGTCACAGACTCATTATTAACCTGCCTTCTCTTTTCTCTTCTCTGGTGCTCATACCCTCACACCTGAACTGAAAATTTATATTCATTTTAATTGGCCCTTTGTTATGCAGATTATACATGCCATGACTGCTTTGCCTTGCTGCTTTTATTTCCAAGGGCCTCTTAAGAACTTACATTAAAAACAAAATCCTTTCAACTCAGATTTGATTATATCTTGCTTTCATGTATTTCTTTTTGAGACATTATTGTCCACATTGCCATCTTCTTAAGCACATTCTATTGATAAAATTTCTTTTGTTGTTTGACTTTTTATGCGTAGGAGCACTTCACACTTATACATCTCTTTCTAATTGAGATATATAAGAAATGCTGGTAACAAACACCACTAGCTTGATGAATAATTTGGGGGGAGATCATTTTCCATTATCCTAATTTCACCTTCTTTCCCATCAAAGGATACCAAAGAAATCTCATCACTTGATCTTCTATTTTAAACTTATCAGTACAATTGAATTTTGCTTTGTTTTTCATTCTTCAGGTTTTATATTTTATTGCCTCTTTTCTGCATTCCCTGTAGATATTCATGTTATATCTGAATTACCACACTCTCTTTTGTGTCCCCATTGCACACTGCACAGACAATCCAGCACCTATTATGCTTTCCTATACGAAAAGCAAGCATTGTTCTTATTTGCCTTTCTATCCTAATGGCCTACCTAACGGCACAATAGCTAGCACATAATAAGAGTGTAGTGCATGCTTACTAAATGGATGAATAAATGTTCTCATCCTCACCTGGGCTCAGCTTTCATAAAGATTTAAATTTACCATAAGATAATTCACACAAATAGCTAATGCTTTCCTACCCTACTCCCCATGTGTTAAACCTCAGCGAATGCCATCTGGCCTAACATTTTAGGGCAGAGGGTTCCATTTTAGGATAGATGATAATCATGTTACCCTTTACTCATACCAGTTCAGCTTCCACAAACTATGAAATATGAATTTTCACACATATTCAGCTATTTTTTAAATGAGAGATGGGTTTTGGATGTTTCATCGGCAATAGACATTAAAATGGATGGTCAGATATTTGCCATAAAATTAATAAAAACAATTATCTATTAGGTATGTGCTCTCAATCTACGGTAGAAGAATCTAATAGGACAGGAACTGGAACTGGATTTCTGGGTTAAAGTCTTGCTCCTTCTCTTATTAACTATGCCACCTTCAGCAGATTAACTTCTCTGAATCTTAGTTTTTGTTTTATTTTAATTGTAAAATGGCGATCTTAATATCATAGAGTTGCAGTGAAGAGACAATTACATTATACATTTGGTACTTAACGCAATCCCTGGCATACAACAAGCGCTTAAAACTATTAACTATTATTATCTCTTCACTACAACATCATTCATTGTGCCATGTATTCTTGTGACTGAAGGTTATTGAGTCACATTTGGAACAGTTAGGTTAGAAGAAAAACTAAACCAATAAAAGTTCTGTGATGTACTGATTGCTCTAAGTATATACACACATAGTCTGATTGTTCTTACTCACTATGGAGTAAGAACAAATATGCTGTAGTAATAATTGATGAGATATTTTATAGGGACATTAATCAATTAATATGACAATTTACCCATGGTCATTGGGTAATTTTTATTAATCAGTAATAAATTAATTAGGTTACAACCATACCGAGAAAGGAGTGGCAGAGAAGGTAAAAAAAAAAGAGAATGTGAATCATATTTTGCAAAAATGATAAAAATAAATGACCAGAAAAATTCACCTTGCCTGAAGCATAATTTTCAGTAGGATCTCCTTCCTTTAGAGCTACTTCTGCTTCCAGATCACTACCCCTGCTTTCATCTCTGTACTGAACTTCTCATTAAATTGGAGACGGGCTTTCTCTGATGGACAGATCAAGCCAAACCTACTGATTAACCCATTCACTTTAATTTCTTTCTTTCTCTGCTGGTCACCTTAATATATGATGTTCTCAAAGATCCTTTGGGATATCATATCTTTGTGTGTTTTTGAGTAAAGAATCATTGTCCACTGAAAGCTTGCTTTCTTGATCTCATTATAGGAAACATTCCCTCCTCCTTCTCTATCCCATAGCTAATTCCTGCTTCTTTGTAGTTGAATGCAGTGTCCCATGGCCAGCCTCATCACTGAGGCTGTGCTAGAGGATTTCTGCAATTTTGGTCAGTGTTGGCATTGACAGTGTCCTTCACTTCCTGCTAACCTCCTTTTCTCTTTTTCAGCATATCTTGAATAACAAGCTTTGTGTCGCAGCACTGGTCACTTTACCTTTCCTCCACAGTTACTACAGACCACCAAGGGTTTGCCCAGGCTGTGCTCTGAGCTTTGTTGAAATTAGTTCTGAGCTCATTCAACACACACCCATGTTTCTTCTTCAGATCCACAAATTAATTGTGTTCACTATATGAACTGTGATGTCTGCAGTTAAATCACATGATTTTCTTTTTCAGACTAATATTGGAAACACTTCTCTATAAGCTTTTCTTTTTCTTAAAATAGTTCTGTAAAAAACACTTGCATTTTCCTGCAGTTGCTCATTGAGGCCAGTTTTGCTGCCACAACAACATCCACCTTCACTTTTCATCTCTCTTCTCAAGATTATGACACATCTGTCCCTTTTGGCTTTTTTGGTCATGACCATGACAGTCTTGAGGAGGACTGGCAAGGTATCCTGTGGAACGTCCCCCAATCTGTGCTTGTCTGGTGTTTTTCTCATGAGTAGACTGCTATTATGGGTTTTTTGAAAGAATGCCCTGGAAGTGAATACCCTTCTCATCACATCACGTACAGGAGTAAAGGCCAGGGGGCATCACTGGTGATCTTAATCTTCATCACTTGGTTAAGGTCACATTTGCCAAGTTTCCCCTATTCTATTCCATGGAAGCAAGTCACTAAATCGAGCCTACCCTCAGGATGGGAGGGTGGGAGTAGTAGGAATTAAGGCCCATTAAGGTCCGACTCCTGGAAGAGGTAGAATCTACATATATTATTTGAAATCCTTTTATTAAAAAGGTGTTTCTTTTTCTCCAGCATCAGCCCTTGTTTTTGCACTGAGAATACATCCGATTTCTCTTCTCTGAGTGTCCCTCAGGCCACATTTCCAGCTTTTTGTGTTCTTATTTGTATTTTTTCTTCCTGTCAATTGTATTTATTCCATGTGTGCTTTTAACTAGTGCTTCACAGTTTCTGTGGAATTCTATTTCCTTCCTTTTTGACTCATCTTTTCCGTTAGTCTCAGACCCCAATCGGATAGCCTATGCTCCATTTCATTTAGGATGCTGTCTCCATCTTCCCTGAGGCTGCTCTCTGCTTTCTCTTTACCTCCATAATTTCTCCATAGAAAAAGACACTCTCTTTGCTTCATTGTCTTTAATTTGAGGACTTTTGTTCCAAACAGAATAGTTTCTTCTTACCAAGCTCACCTAACATCTTCATGCTGGCTTTTCTGCTACAGCTGCTGTTTACCTCTAACTCTTATGTTTGTCTTCCCTTTTCCACCCACTCTGCCATCTGGAAATCAATGTCTGTATTTTAGCCTCCTTCCTCTTCTTCATGCCCCAAGGGGTCTCCTTGAATTCATTTGGGCAGATGTTGCCTGCTCAATTGTTTGATTTCCTCTTTCCTAGTGAAGACTTGGCCTATGTGCAGCACTATTTGCTTTCCTCTTAACTTACTATGTTTTAAGGCTTTCAAATACAGCTCCCTTTTCTATACACAGCTTGCTTTGTTTGACAGTTATAGTCTTGCCTTCCTGAGTACACATAAACATTTTTTTTCCTGAGTATAAACAATAATTACAATAAGTCTCCTGATAAGTGTTACTATCATTTAGTGGGTGCCCTGAATGTGGCAGGCACTGTGCTATTTTATATTCATAGACTTTTTGAATCCTCACAAGATATTGTTATCATATCCATTTTATAGGTGGGAAACTAAGACTCAGAAGCTTAAATTACTTGTCCATGTTCACACAGTTAATTTTAAAATTCCAAACCTATTTCCCCCACGATGTAATTCTGAGTTCTTCAGATCATTATTCAGATAAATCTTGAGCCCATCTTTGGGATTTAATTCTTGATCTTGTTTAAATGAAAAGCACCACAGTTTGTGGGTAAACCTATTCTCTTCTTACTATAAATTTTGAAGGTTCCATAAAAACCATGGCCTTGAAAAATAATGAATGAAGGATTATCTATATCCTTTGCATGGATGGTCTTATGTAATCTTCCTAAGAACCCTATGTCATAGATACCATCGTTGCTCCCATGAAACACATAAGAAATTGAATTTTAAACAATTTTCTTAACCTGCTCAGCCTAATTACACAAACTAGTTACTAGTCAAGCTGGAATTTGAACTCAGATTATCTAAATTGGAGTCCATTCTCTTAACTAACTCACTACACATCTCACTGTCTCTAGGGACTAATCCTAACTATCTCATATTGCTTCCCTTCATTTGCCTGTGCATACATTATCTGTCTGCTTTACTTTCATTGTTAACCTTAAATAAGAATTATCACGTGGGAAATGAAATTTAGAGTGAGTCTCAAAGGTTAAATGAAACATTTCATTTAGAAACCATCATTTGACATATTCTCAGACTATGATATCATACTCATCTCCAGGCCATTGAGGAGAGTTTGTCATAATGGACCATTAAGAGTTTACACAGGTATTCCTCACAAAAGAAGAGAGATCTTTGCATTGTTTTGATTCATGTATTCCTAAAATAGGTATTCACTTTAAGTACTACAGATTCATTTCAAAGTGACATATTCATACAAATTTCCAAGTATTGGTAATTTACAGGATTCTTTCCCTTGTTGAGTATTTTCAAATTTCATTATCACAAATCTTAGTGGAATGCTCAAATACTTTCATTTGCTTGTAATATCACTGCATTCAACACCAGACATAATAAGTGAGCCAAGGATTAGGGCTTGAAAAATTTTTAGATTATGGAGATATCATTAGGGTATTGGTTATAAAGGAATTTAACCTATCATAAATAATTAGTACAACTTTTCCAGGTAGAGCAGAAGCTTGACAATTATTTAACAACTTAAGTTGTATGGAAAGCCATCTCCTGTGAAAATAAATAAATCCACTTAGATTCCATAAATGTACAGTGAATTAGAAAAATTTGAAGGAAAAATAGTTGCAGAAGGTAAGTTGGGGCATGTTTTTTAACAGTTTGCTCTGAATAGCTACATTCATGGTATCTCCTAGAAAAAAAGGATGATGGCAAAATGACTGAAATGTGCAGGCAGTACACTGCTCTCCAGAAACCATTCTGAATTATCACTTCTGGCCACAGAGTTCCCCATCTCAGATTTCAGCTCTCCCATCATAATGAAATATGCAGGTATCTACCACTCAGGCTCTGTATACATTTTCTTTCAGGTCCCTTGATATTAAAATCTTACCACTCAGGGGGGCAGATGTGGCTCAAATGGTTGGGCATTCATCTCCCATATGGAGGGACCTGGGTTCGATCTCCGAGACCTCCTGGTAAAATAAAGAAAAATATAGAAGACGCGTGGGCCACCAGGACGTGCGTGGATGCGCCACCAGGCCCCACGTGTGAGTGTGCCAAGCCTGCCGAACCACGCAGCAAGATGATGACATAGCAGGAGGGTGATGTGGGGGAGAGCCAGCACAAGACGCACTGAGGGACCAAGAACTGAGGTAGCGCAGGTGGTAGAATGCCTCTCTCCCACACTGGAGGTTGCTGGGATCGAATTCCGGTGAAGGCGGGAGGAGACGGATGAGAAGAAAGGGCGGGAAGCAGACATGGAGAATTGCCCAGTAAATGGACACAAAAACAGCAAAAATGGGGTGGGGGGGAGGATTAAAAATGGATAAAAGTAAATAAATAAATCTTTTAAAAATATATTACCACTCAATTACTGGGCCACAATGTGAAAATGACCATTTCTAAAATAAATAACGTAGCATTTCCCTCTTAGACTATCTTTTCCAATGACCCCTTACAATTACTGACCCGCTTACTATCAACAGCAGCCAAGTGCTACCACTGTGGCTAGTTTCTTGTGTGTTCTTCCAGCTGTAGTCTGCTTTTTTCCACAAATGGCTGTATTTCAAGCACACTGCTATGCAGCACCTTTTTTAAAATTAACAGCTTTATTGCACCATAATTTACATACCACACTATTGACCCATTTTTAAGCATAAATTCAATGATTGTTAGTAAATTTACAGTCATGTGACCATGTCATGGTTCAATTTTAGAACATTTCCATTACTCCAGAAAGATCCCTCATGTCCATTTACAATCATTCCCTGTTCCTGTCAACCCCAAGAAACCATTTTTCTACTTTCTACTTTCTTTACTAATCTCCTTTCTGTTTCTATAGATTTTCCCTTTCTGGACATTTCACTTAAATGGAATTACACAATATGCGAATTTTCATGACTAGCTTCTTTCACTTAGCATAGCATTTTTGAGATTCATCCATGTTTTAGCATGTCTCTGTACTCCATTTCTTTCATTGCTGAGTAGTATTCCATTATATGCATGTACCACATGTGGTTTATTCACTCATCAGTTAATAGACATTTAGATTTTTTTACTTTTTGACTATTATGAATAATATTGCTATGAATGTTCACACACAAGTCTTGGTGCAATCATATGATTTCACTTCTCTTAGCTAGATTCCCAATACTGGAATTGTTGGGTTGTATGGCAAATTAACGTCTAACATTTTACGAAACTGCCAAGATGATTTGCAAAGTGATTGTACCATTGTACATTCCCAGAAGCACTGCATGAGGACTCTAGTTCCTCCAAATCCTCATCGATACTTGTTATTGCCTGTCTTTGTGATTATAGCTGTGCTTGTGGATGTGAAGTAGTATCTTGTAGTTTTAATTTGCATCTCTTCAGTGACTAATGGTGTTTAGCATTTTTTACGTGCTTATTAGCCATTTGTATACCTTTTGTAAAAATGTCTATTCAAATCATTTCCCCATTTTTCAATTGGGTTATTTGTCTTTTTTATTGAGTTGTGAGGTTCGTTTTATATTCTGGATACAAGTCCTTTATCAGATACATATTTGAAAATATTTTCTTCCAGTCTTTACCTTGTCTTTTCATTTTCTCAAAGGTATCTTTTGAAGTACAAGTTTTTAAAAATTTTGGTGAAATCTGGTTTATCATTTTTTCTTTCATTGATCATACTTCTGATTTCTAAAGAATCTTTATTTTACACAAAGTCATTGAGATTTTTCTTTAATGGTTTCCTTTAAAAGTAGTAGAATGTTTACTCTTACATTTAGTTCTGTGATCATTTTTCAGTTAATTTTGTGTACATTGTGAGGTGTGCTTTTTTTCTTAACATGACCTTAGAGATTATTCTGTATTAATAAATAGAGAGCTTTCTCAATCTCTGTAATGGCCACATAGTATTCTTTTGCATAACGTGTAATAATTTGTTCATAGCTTTTTTGATGAATATTTATATTGTTTCCAGTCCTTAGCCCTTATAATCATTGTTGAGATAGATATATTTGTGCATATGTCATGTCACACATACACAGGTATATATGTATGATACATTCCTGGAAAAGCAGATGCCAAGTCAAAGAATATATTCATTTTAATGTTGATAAATATTGACAAATTGCTTTCTATAGAGAGTAAATTTTTACCTATTTATACCCATACCAACAATATAATTGTGCATCCATCCCAAGACCTGCCCAAAATACATCTTTTCCAAAATGTTAAAAAATTGCAGTGCATTTAAACCAAATTTTCCCCAGAGTTATATATTCATACTGTGCAGGAAAAGGTTAAGTCAACAGGCATGGGTTGCTCAAACCCTGCACTTTTCTAAGAAAGGCCTGACTTCCAGACTTACCCTTTTTTTTTGGTAACCTGGGACCTCATACATGGGAAGCAGGTGCTCAACCACTGAGCTGCACCCACTTCTCCAGATTGACTCTTGGCTGGCTCCCTGGCATGAGCACTCAGCCTTTGGAATATTTTGTCAGATAAGAGTGTTTTGTATGTCTGAGGACTTGGGCCACCACTTTGATCAGATGGTTTAGGCTAAACACATGATTTATGCTGAACACCTGTTTTTGCTCTGGGAGGCTGGAGTCTGTGTAACTGAGGTCAGCCAAACATGCACTGCATGCCTATGTGAATGGCCTCCCAATTAAAACTCTGGACTCCAAGGCTCAGCTGAGCTTTCCCTATTTTAGTGTGAAGACAACACTTTGCACATGTTGTCACATGTTCTTGCAGGGAGAATTAAGCATTCCATGTGTGTAACTCTGCTGGGAGAGGATACCTGGAAGCTTGTCCTGGTTTCTCCTAGACTTTGCCCATATGCCTTTTCCATTTGCTGATTTTAATCTCCATCTTTTCACTGCAATAAACTGTAACTGTGAGTAAAACAACTTTTCTTAGTCTTATGAGTCCTTATAGCGAGTCTTTGAGCCTGAGAGTGGTCTTAGGAACCCCCAACACATTTCCTTTCCCATTTTTCTATTTGAATGTTCATCTTATTATTATTTCACAACAATTTTTATATTAAGAAAATTAACCTTTTGTCTAGGTGATACAAGTTGCAAATATTTCTTCGGATTCATTGTTTGTCTTTTGACTTTGGATTTTGTGCTTGATTCTATGTAAAAATTTTTATATTTTGGAAACCAATTTTTTCTTTTTTTATGGCTTCTGTGTTTTGTGTCCTGGTTAGAAAGGTCTTCCTCTCTCTGATATTATTTAAACATTATTTTTTTATGTTTCCTTTGGCATTTTTAAAAATTTAAGTATTTGATCCATCAAGAATCTATTTTGGTGTAAAGTATGAGGTAAGGATCCAAATTAATTGTTTTCAGTATGACTAGCCATTATTCCAGCATCACTTATTGTCTAATCTACCTTGTCTCCACTAATTTGAAATACCTCCTCTGTCATATATTACTTTTCCAAATGTATTGCAGCCTATTTTGGCCTGGCCTAATCTATTTGTTCCATCAATCTGTTTTGCACTTCATGCTCTAAAGCCAAATTCTTGGGAAATTTCAGTCTAAAACAAGTCTTAATCTCTTACAGGACTAATCTTCTACCCCCTGCCTCAGCTTATTACTTTTTTGTTTCAGAAATTTCCTGTTTTTCTTGTTAAGTTTTTCTTTATATTTTAACTTTTTCTTGCATAGCTCCAAACAAATTCTATTAGCATTATGATTTAAATTGTATTAAATTTATACATTAAACCAGCAAGATGTTGAATCTTCCTATTTAAATTAATGATGCATTTTCCACTTGTTCAAATCTTTTGTCCTTCAGATACTTCTTTTTACTCTTAACTATGGTTCAATACTCTTCTCCATTTCTGCAAATCAAAACACCAAGATTTTGCTGCTAAGATCTCTCTGCAGAGGCTATAGAGAATGCAAAGGCTTCGTTTTTCACCCCCTCTTATTTTTGTGTTTGTATGTGTAAGTGTAATACATATCAGTATATATTGGTACACACAGCAATATATAATGTAATATATATTACCAAAGCGAACACATTAATTAAAGAAATACAAAAATTTTGCATCATTTCCAAACTTAAATAGTAAATATAAAACTACAAAAAGACCTACATACTCTAAATGTATCGTGTGAAACAACAGATTTATTCAAAAATATAAATTTATACTCATTATCTCTTGTCTTGTCATATCACATTAGACCCATTTACAATGGCAAAACCCTAAGGTACTGCTGTAAAGAGAGCATGTTTGTTTACTCTTGGGTTTTCTGCAAACAAACAGCAGAGCCCAAATCAAAAGCCTTAGATATGTTTTAAATTTATTTCATTTAACTCTTGATCATCTTTAGTTAAATTTATCTTCTTTTCCTTCTATTTTCTTGCCTCAGATTTTCCAGGATCATATATCTTAGCAGTGTGTCCTTGACTTACAGAGGTAATTGCTTTATTTAGGTTTTATCATTCCTGACCATATGTTTGGTTACTCATCTACTTTATGGCAACATTTTTCTGATGAATGGTCTTTCTTTGCAATTTTTTCTGTTTCTTAACTCATTTATTTCTTCACAGGATCTTTGTATAGATCTGAGTCTATCCTTGAATGAGGTGGTATCTTAGTTTGCCAGGCTGCTATGACAAATATGACAGAATGGGTTGGTTTAAACAATGGGAATTAATTGGCTCATGGTTTTGAAACCAGAAGAAGTCGGAAAGCAAGCTATTAGGCAAAGCTTTCTTTCTTTCTGAAATCTGTAGCATTCTGGTGCTGGCTCCCATCCTTGGGTGTCCTGGCTTGTATCTGCCTTCCTTCATGTGGTAATTTCCTCTCCTTTGCTATGCTCTTCTGCTTTCCACTGACTTCCAGCCTTTCCCCGTGGCCTCTCTGACTTCTGGCTTCCAGTTTCTTCTCTTCATAAGGCCTCCAGTAGTGTGGATTGCGATCTATCTTCAATTAGTTGGGCCACAGCTTAACTAAAAATAACATTTTCAAGAGAGCCTATTTACAATGGGTGCACGCCTACAGGAATGCAGGATTAAGATTAAGGACAAGTCTACACTGGGGTATGTAATTCAGTCTACTACAGACAGCTTCTTCTTGGAGCAGATATTTTAAGGAGTGTGGTTGAGGGGGATTTGGGGAAAGGCCTTGTGACACAAGGATGTGTGTGTAACTAAATTCTTTTAGCCTCTTCTTCCAAGATGATTAAGATCTGATCTGCAGGACTGCTCACAATGTAGAATCTTTCCCTGGCCTCAGTGAGAGATTGTTCCATACAAATAAAGGTTTTCAGTGTCATTCTTCATCTTTTTCTGATACTTATAATGTCATCATTATAAGTATCATTATAGAAAGAGCAAGAGACATTAGAGCAGAATATATCTAGGTACAATTCTTAGCTCTGCCACTTCCTAAGTAAATATCTAGCATGTTCCCTAACCTCTCTCAGCCTCTTCTTCCTCACACCCTCTCCCACACCCTCGCCTCCAAAATGGAAATAGTAATACCCACTGTATTATGTAAGGACCAAAAGATGGAGTATGAAAAGCCTCTAGAACAGTTTTTGACACTAATATAGGCACCCAATATATGGCAGTTGTAGTGTTATTTTCACATCTCTAGACAGAAGAAATAACTGTGTTTTTCTACTGGCATTTTTTTTTAACATCACTTACGGATAGATAAATTCCATGACAATCATTAAATGAATTAAATTCTCAAATCTTCATAGGTAAAATGACTGTAAGAGCTTTGTTCCCTCAACTCGAGAAATTATTACCTCATTGTTTTTAAAGGTTTTAACAGTTGTAGTGTGAAGACAATGCCCTCCGTCACCACTAAAAACAAAAAAGATAAATGATTAATTCAGATGTTGTGGTTTAATAGAATCTGTAGTAGAAATAATACCTAACAATGGAATTTAAATTGTTTTCACAGGACACTGTGTCCTCTGACACACAACTCTCCCTTGAGGTAAGTAAAATTTGTGTGATTATCTCCAGCATGGGTGAGGAAACCAAAATTCAGAGACATACACAAAAAGAACTTTGGAATCTGAATCCTGGGCTTTTTACTCTACATTGTACACAATTGTATATGAAGTAATGAATGTAAAAGCTTAAGAAGCTACACCGCATTGTGAAAATATAAGTAGTTACTGCAAGTGTTCTTATTTTGAAGGAGATAATCTAGTAAATCCTTGAACTTGAAACTTACCACCTGGAACATTTCTAATTCAAAGTAAAGCTTTTAATTCCACTACCAAGAGCTTCAGAAGGTTGGGCTTTTCTCCATCTACCTTAGTCTTGGTTCTGATTCTAAACTAAGGAGCTGCCTTTCTTCTAGGCCTGTGTAATGAAAATGAGGCTTCAAGACCTTCTCTGGATGCCATGGGGAAAGGCTTTATCCAGGACCAGGTCCCCAACAGGAAATCAGATAAAAGCTTTGCAAACAAAAGGCCACTATAAGCCATGAAACTCTCAGTTGTGAAAAGTGAACTTGTTTCAATTATGAAAAGAATTATTATTTCTGAGTGGGCTTAATCACCTTTGCATTTCAGAAAATGAAAACTACAATCTTGGGGGAATATATTTATATATAGATTTTAAAGAAAAATATTCAGCATTTTTCCATCAATAGGCTTTCTGAAAAATTATCAATATATTTTCTACAGACAAAATCGAGGTATCCAACTTAAAAAAATATCTTAATGAAGAATCTCAATGGGCCACAGTGTGCCCCGCATCTCAAAGCCGTCGCCACAGCCGCCTACAAGCTAGTGCTGATCTGGCACGTCCAGAGTGCCTGGAACCTGGAGAAATGCTTCAGCGGCTGGTACAACGCCGACCTGAGGCCAGCAGGGCATGAGGAGGTGAGGTGCAGCGGGCAGGTGCCATGAGATGCTGGCTATGAGTTTGACATCTACTTCACCTCAGTGAAGAAGAGAGCCATTGGGACTATCCCTTCTACAGCAACATCAGTAAGCATCACAGGTATGCAGACCTCGCTGAAGATCAGCTCCCCTCCTGTAAGTCTGAAGGACACTATTGCCAGAGCCCTGCCTTTTTGGAATGAAGAAATAGTTCCCCAGGTCAAGGAGGGAAATTGGTATTGATTGCAGCACATGGCAATAGCCTTGGGGGCATTGTCAAGCATGGTGATTTAAAAAACAAAACAAAAAACAAAACACCAATGACTTATTTCTTCCCTAACCCCAGAGGAGCTGGCTCCAGAAGGTTGGGATCAACCCTGAATGTTTAATTTACTTTTACAAAGTATATATAAATAATACAAAAACCCTCTGTGGTTTCTAGTGGCAGTTGAAATAATAGTCCCACATGTGGCCATCAGAAAATAAGCCATTTCTTATGCCACTGTGGGATAAGTTCCTCAACTTCTAAAGAGTAGGAGGAGTTTACCCTGCTGTGTATTGTAGAATCCCTCCTTCCACTGTTATGTGGAGAGTCCCTCCACTGTTTTGTGACAGTGAGATGCTGCTTGATCATGTCAAAATGGGTCTTCTCTGTGTCCAATTTCTGAATCATGTTCCAGTTGCTTGACCATACCACTTGGGCTCAGTACTCAGTTTGAGCATAACTGTATTAAATCATTTTTCCAGATCAGTATAAAAATATCTTCTGAATCCAACTTAGAGACATGAAAGCTCAACACTGAGAGACATTTGTCCACTTAAATTAGTCTTAGCTTCAAAAATTCAGAGGAGAGTTACAAACTCTTTGGTTTGAAAGGTGGGCATTTTTTTTTCTCTTTCTTCTCTCATGTAGTGGAGGGTGGATGGTGAAAGTTTTCCAGAATTGCTGACAGAGCCTGACCAATTGCTTATCCTCTGCCTAAACTTTGTTCACACCACGCTCTATTGCAATGCCCAAAAGTGAACCAGGTGTTCTTGCTATCTGCTTTCTCTTCTCCCATCTGAGACATAGAGTAAAGGTGGAGAGAAAAGGTCATCTGAGTAGGAGAGAGCCAGGTGCCATCACCCCACAGCTTCTGTACATCCTTCAGCTGATGTAAGTTTAAACTCTACCTTTAAGGTTAAATGGGAAGGAGATTTGTCAAGTTCTACAGTAAGGGATTTTAAATAATGCTAGGTACCCTAAATACACACACACACACACACACACACACACACACACACACACATTTAGGTTGTTTTAGAGTTCCTGAGCAGAGTTTCCAGAAATAGAAGGCCACTGCCACTGATTCAATTATTACCCCTGGCCCTTGCCCCAGCAAAAGTTAAAAGGTGCTATTCTCTATAAGCTATTGGTCGAAGGGCTGTGAAAAGAACAAAGGCTCAAATGCCAGCTTTCACCACGTGATCTCCAGCAGAGACAAGCTCTTGGATCCTTAGTCTTCTCCTCTGCAAAACTAGGATGACAGCACAATGGACTTGGGAGCTAGAAAGTCTGGGTTCAAATCTCTGCTCTGTTACTTTTTTCTCTGTATAACTGTGGACAAGGTACTTAACCTTCCTTTTCCCACCAGTGAAATGTGGATAATAATAGTACCTATCCATGTGATTATCGTGAGGATTTTATGAGTGTGTATGTATGTACACATAAACATATGATATATATTCACATTTATATGCCACAAAATAAGCATTGCTTGTTTGCCTTGTTTTTATTTTCATCATAGACTTCTTGAAAAAGTTTATAAGGTAAAGTATGTAAAACATAGCCCTTGAAACATTGCAGGTGTCCAATAAATAGAAAGTGGTGTGCTGACTTGTTCTAGATAAGAATTCAGAGCTTTGGAATCAGACAAGTCTAGATTAGACTTCTATCACCCCTTCCTCCCTCTCTCCCTCCATCTACCCAAAGTCTGCTTCTCGCATACTTTTCCCATCTCAGTTAATGGCAACTTCATTCTTTCTGTTCCTCAAGACTTAGAGTCATCCTTGATTCCTTTTTTTCTTACCAGCTTCACAAGAAATCTGTCATCAAATTCTGTTGGTTCTACCATCCAAATATATCCAGAACCTGGCTACTTTTCTCCCGATCCATTGTTACCACCGTGGTCCAAACCACTCTCATCTCTCATCTAGCTTATTTTAATAGCATCCTACCTAGTCACCCCAAGTTTTCGTCTCTCTCCTTTACTTTATTCTGAACACAGCAGGCAGAACCTTTTGAAAATATGTCACTCCTCTGCTCAAAATCTTTCAATGGCTCCACAAAGAAAGAACCAAACTTATAACAACCTAGTAGACCCTATATAATTTGCACATCCCATACCCTGACATGAACTATCGGACATCATTTTCTGCTTCTTCCTTCTTGCTCACTCCACTTGGACCACACTGACCTCATTTGCTGCTTTTGGAACACACCAGACAAGCTCTTGCCTCAGGACCATCCCACCAGCTGTTTTCTCAGCCTGGAATATTCTTCTCCCAGGAGCTTAAAACTTAGGATGTGCATTTGAATATTCACACATGTCAACACATGTCAGTAATTCCAATGGACTTGGGACAATTTGTACCTCAATGTTGGTATATAAAACTTTTGGGGTTCAACAAGATATTTAATTTCTCCCAGGAAATTTCTTTTTCAGGTCTCCATATGATTTCACCTCATATATATATAAGTAGTAATGATAGTGATAGAATCTACTTACTGAATGCTTAATATATTTAAGGCATACTTTATCTTCTTTGATCATTGCAAAAATAATTTATTTCCCATGTAAAAGCTCTGGGATCCATATACAGATTTGGAATTCATAATTAGGGCTGTCTAACTCTAAAACCTGGTTCTTAATTACTATGGTGTACCATGCACTTGGTAACATAGATATCCCTTTTGGAAATAATGTATTCATCACTATTTGAAATAAAATTCCTAGGAAGTGAGAATTTTTTTTACAAATCAATTTTATTGATACATATTAATAAAGCATACAATTTATCCAAAGTGTACAATCAATGGTATTTGGTATAATCACATAGTTGTGCAATCATCACTTCAATCATTATAAAAGCATTTTCATTATTTCAATAATAATAATAAACAAAAAACAGACAAACAAACAAGGAAATTTCTTACCTTTCAGTCTCTGTTTCCCCTGCTGTACATAGCTGCTATTTCTGGCTATCCTTGCACAATTATTTATTTGTTTATTGAGCAGTTTTATTGTGATATATTCATATACCATATGAGCTATCCAAAATGTATAATCAATGGCTTTTTTTTAGCTGTTAAAAAGTCCTTTATTGTAAAATTGTAAAATAGAGAAGTAGATTGAAAGAAATTACAAATTTTATACAGTAGTGCGAGGCCAGGTTAGGTTTAATATAATCATTTATAAAAAATGGATAGCATAACAACAAACATTTATAAATGTAAATAATAATTCAAATATAATATAAATTAATTATAACATAATCCTAACTTTTATATTACTGCTCTAGCTATTGGCCATATTGATCTCTAAGAATGAAACAAAAAATTGGTTTAGTTATTTAATTTCCATTTAGGCCATAATTCTTTCTAGATAATCAGATTCCTATTTGGGAATTCTTCACATCTTATTGGAATGAATTACAGCAGATAATCATTTGCCAACTCATAATTTTATGAGGCAGAAAAGTTCAAAATCTTGTTCAATAATAGTCATGCTAAATCATCATTTATCCAGATAGATTATTTTAATTAAAGAGTATGAATAAGAAAAGGTTAAAGAAAAATGAAGTATCCAAAAATATATCTCATCAGCCCTCTTCAATTAAAATCAAGTGATTATTTTGTATGAAAAAATTACAGAATTCTGATAACAATATTTTAGTATATGAACAATAATTACTCAGTGCAACTGGCAAATTGTTCCCAGAAGTAAGAATTTTATAGCAAGAGCTTGTTCAATAGAATGCTTTGCATTTATTTTTGGAAAGTGTTAACTATTTTCTTGACTAATTTAAGTATAAGCCAATAGACAAGGACCAACTGTGGGTCTGATTTAAGCCTACCTTGCTACGTCCCTCAAAATATTCAAAATTGATTGTAAAATAATCTAGCAAGTGGTTGGATTTCATAGTATTTCTTTCCTTACCTTTATTCAAAAATGTTAAGCTTTCCTTAGAAAAAGTAAGTACATGAACAGTGGCTGAATATTGATGCTTTTTAATATAAGAAATTGCTTCTCCTTTGTTTAAAGGAGATTGTATTTTCACAGGGACAGACTCATTAACATGTATGATTTTGTGAGATAACTGGATTGCCATGGTCCACCTGAGGAGATGCAAAATGAGAAAGAGTGAGCCATATCTAAACTATCTAAGGACTTTGCTCAGAATCTTCAAATGTATTTAAATAAAAAAATCTGGTAAGTGGAAATTGCAATATGTGATCATTTCCATAGGAGAGTTAAAAAAATAGATTCCCACAGTTCCATCCAGAGAGTACAAAATGTATAAAGTTGCTGTGTGTTTCTAAAATATCTATTGATTTTCACTGACTTTCTAAATGCCTTTAAAATTTAAAGGTATTAACATGAAGAAACCACTCATGACCATTCTTTAACCATGGTAAAAATACAATTCTCTAAATCTGGAAGATGTCCTTGCATATTCAATTAAATATAGCTTTGTGGGGGTTAAACCAAATAATTATATATTTTCATAATAATTTCTTTATGGTTCTCACAACTTCAACCAGAAAAAACAACCTGCCTTATTAATCTCACTCAGTTATATCATTGAATCATTCCTTCAAATGAAAAGTAACATTTCAAACTTTCCTCCTTCTGCTATTTATGTGGTAATGCCAGTAATTTTTAAATGTCACAATTTTGTCTACATGGCTTTCTAGTCTACCAGACAAATCCAAGGGTGTGCAGACTTTCTTTTATATTGGATTCAGTTCAGGTGATAGAACCATGGCATAGAAAACCCAAATGAATCCTTAAGATTCCTCAGTCCTTGTGGAGTTGTTTAAAGAGACTCAGTTCAACAGCGAAAGGTATCTTAAAAGGCATTGCATTTCTTACTGGCAACTAAGAAAGATCTACCTCACAACCTATCTTAGCACTTTCAAATTTTCTTGAACACAGTAGGCACCTCAGAGCATCTTACATATGAAAACCCCAAAAAGTCTACAACCCCCAGCCTCCAGCAGTCCTCCTCTCCCTCTCCTTCTGCCCGGCAACTCTCTTCTTGATCTCTCAGTAATGAAGAGCAACCTGGCCTCCTCCCCTCTTGGTGAAGCCCCTTTTTGACTTTGCAGCATGCTCCTTTGCGAATTGTTGTAAGAGAGGCAGGAACCAACCTCTGTGATTTTTCTTTCCTTCCATAGTTCATCTTTAGTGGAGAATGGAATGAGAGCATCCTGCTTGGTCAAATATACTTGTTCTTACAGAAAAGTCTGTGTGAAGTCATCTAATATTCTAATATTCTAAATCACATTATACACAAAAGTTAGATCCAACTCTGCATATTGCTGATCTAATGTATAAAGAACTGAAAAAAAAAAAAAAAGAAAAAGAAAAGAACTAGGGAGTTTTTTATGACACGCTGAACTCATACACCATTACTCACCATTACTGAGAGGGGTCCAGATCAAGGAAGACCACTTTGCTAGGTATGATGTTGGCATGATTATTTCTGCACAAATGTTGAAATAAGCACATAGATGGCCAGCTGATGAGCTTGCTGGCTGCTCATTTTCATTTAATCATTTTATGGAATGAAGCTATTAAATGAGAACATTTTGACAAGAAAATGTCCATCAGTATGAAAATACATGTCTTAGGTTCTCCTTTTTTTATAAATACCACAGCATTTTATTACAGCAGGGGAGATGGATAGTCCATTTCAAAATACCTTTCCATTGTCATTATTCCTTTAATTAGACTAAACGGAATTGGTATTCAACAATTGGAATGCTAGCTAGTTGACTCAATTACTGTCGTTTGTTGTTTTTTTCCCTCAAGTAAACTACCTCCTCAACTCCTGTCAGCACATTCTTCTGTATTTTCCTCCCAGGAGGTAGAAAATTGTATTCTTTTGCATTTTTGCTTGATTTTCAGAGTGTTATTGTTGTAACAAAACTTGATTAAATTTCAACTCCAAAAAGAGTATAGTTAGAAGACTTCTGTTTTATCTCCACTCACATTAGCCTTTTTTGTAATCATATGGTTCATTACAAAGAAACAAAGGCTTTGTTTCATTGCTGTACACTTTTGCTGTTGTTGTAACTTTTTGTTGTTTGTTTTTACTTTCAGTGCATTTAAAGGGAACTTTATTATCCTGGTGCTCTCTGTTACCTGGTAAATTAGCATGCAATTTGTTTACTAAGGATTGCTGGTATCTTCTGCAAACACAGTCATTAGAATGTATACTGTGCTACTTAATTAAGTGGAAATTGTATTCTTGGTTATTTTACAGTCTAAAGATTACATTTTAATGTAACTTGTAATGTTACTTTT
>JAQZBX010042413.1:6931-22108 GCA_029593785.1 Cabassous unicinctus
AAATATCATTAAGATGTCTATCTTATCCAAACAGATTTAACACAATTCCAATAAAAATTACCACAGCATTTTTTACTGAATTGCAAAAGCTAAATATGAAATTTATTTGAAAGAACAAAGCACCCCAAATAGCCAAAAACATGTTAAAAAGGAAAAATGAAATCAGAGGAATTACACTACCTGACTTTGAACATAGTGCAAAGCTACAGTGGTCAAAACTGCATCATATTAGCAAAAGGATAGACATACTGACAAATGGAACAGAACTGAGAGTTCTCGTATAGATCCTCATATATATGATGAACTGATATTTGACAAGGCCATGAAGCACACTCAACAGGGAGAGAATGGTCTCTTTAACAAATGGTGCTTGGAGAACTGGATATCCATATCCAAAAGTATGAGAGAGAAAAAACATCTCACTCATTATACAAAAATTAACTCAAGATGGTTCAAAGATCTAAATATAAGCACCAAGACCATAAAGATCTTGGAAGATAATGTAGGGAAGCATCTACAAGACCTTGTCATAGGAAATGGTTTCAAGAATTTTACATCCAAAGCACGAGATATGAAAGTAAAAATAGATAAATGAGACCTCCTCAAAATTAAAAACTTTTGCACCTCAAAGGAGTTTGTTAAGAAAATGAAAAGGCAGCTGACTAAAAGGGAGAAAATATTTGATAACCATCTATCTCATAGGGACCTAATATCCAGCATATATAAAGAAATTCTATATCTCAAAAATAAAAAGACAAAAAACCCATTTAAAAAATGGGCAAGTGATTTGAATAGACACTTCTCCAAAGAAGATATACAAATGGCTAAAAAGTACATGAAAAGATGCTGAGCATCACTAGCTATTTGGAAAATGCAAATCAAAACTACAATGACATGTCAACTTAAACCCATTAGACTGGCTGCTATTAGAAAAAAGAGGACTACAAGTGTTGGAGAGGATGTGGAGGAAAAGGAACACTTAGTCACTGCTAGTGGGAATGTAGAATGATGTAGTCATTGTGGAAAACAGTTTGGTGGTTCCTCAGGAAGCTAACTATAGAACTGCCATGTGATCCAGCAATCCCACTGCTGGGTATATACCCCGAAGAATTGAAAGCAGGGACATGAACAGATATATGCACTCCAATGTTCATAGTGGCATTATTCACTGTTGCCAGTAGTTGTAAACAACCCAAATGCCCCTCAGCAGATGAATGGATAAACAAACTGTGGTATACACATACAATGGACTATTACTCAGCTGTAAGAAGGAATGCAGTATTAACACATTGAGTGAAGCAAGCCAGGCACTTAAGGACAAATATTACATGACCTCACTGATATGAATTAAGTAATTTGAGGAGACTCACAGAGCGAGGGTCTGGAAGATAGGTTTCCAGAAGAAAGAAAGGGAGTAGAGGGTTGTGAGCCAATGTTCATATGGACAAAATTTAAGATAAGGTGGAAGGGTGGAGTTGTGGCGTGGATAGGCATGAGAGTTGTGCAGTGATGCTATTGAGAGTGTGGGTATGGGGTGGTGTTGGACTATTCATGGAACTGGGGGGTGGGTTGGAGAAGGAGCTGGTGACCTCTGGGGATTTGCAGGTCTGTGGTTAAAACTACAACTTTGGGAATGTTCTTTTGGCAATATGGCATGGGATGGTTATTGGTGTAGGGTATAAATACGGGGGGGGGCAGGGCATACAGAACAGGCACACCTGGGGCAGGCTTCTATGGAATATGTAAGTTTTCATCTTGTCATAGTGTGTTGTATCAATGGGTGTAGACCCACATATTTACCAAGACAAGATTAAACTCCCATCCTGAGGAATCCTGCTGCTTACTCAAATAGAGGGGCAAGAGTCTCTCGAGAACATAGGCAGGGACTAATAAAAGAAAACAGATGAATATGTCAAGACTACAACATTATTGCAAGTATCTATGAATCTTATTTTTCAAAAAGTGAAACTTAGTGGTCACTACAGGTCCTGAGGGGAGGAGAGGGAAGAATAGAATTAGATGAAACATAGGGCATTTTTAGGGCATTCGAATTGTTCTGCATGATTTTGCAATAATGTATACAGGTCATTTTAAATTTTGTCAAAATTTTTAAAAGTGTACTGTCCAAAATGTAAACTATAATGTAAATCATTGACCATGGTTAGTAACAATGCTTCAATATTTGTCCATCAATTCTAACATGTACCAACCACATGTAAAATGTTACTAATAGGGGAGAGGGGAAAAGGGGGAGGATGTTGGGTATATGGGAATCCCTTATATTCTATACATGAGTTTTCTGTAATCTAAAGCTTCTTTGAAGATAAAATGAAAAAAAAATGCACTGGGGAATATACGGAAGAAATTGTCAATGTACATACAAGACAACAGATCTTAGAGTGATGAAAGACAAAACGTCAAAAATATTTTTTATTTTTTTAATTATTTCAATTTTTTTTCATTTTTTGGTATTTTATTTGTTATTTTAAAACTATCATTATTTCATCTTCTCATTAATTTTAGTTGGTTATTTTGTTGGTTTCATTTTTGAAGAAATGATTTGGATCACAGAAGGGTCACAACTGTCAAAGGGGAATATCATTGGTGTGCAGTGTCAGTGATGGGGGATGCATGGGAGGATGTTCACCTGGGGCATTCCTACAGGGCATACAAATATGATCAAGTGTTCATGGGGCATTGTCATAGTGGGTGGAGATCCACACAATAACCAAAAGAATATCAAATTCTCATCCTGGGGAGCTCTGCTACATTACCTAATGGGACAGCCACAGGACCTTGAGTCCAGAGGCAATGCCTATTGAAGGAGTATGGACCATCACAACAGGCCCTTGATATTTATGACTGTACTTATGAACCTTTTCTTTTCAAAATGAAACTTAGCCTAGTACTCTATGTTTCCTAAGTGTTACTTCCTGAAAGCCTCCTTGTTGCTCAAATGTGGCTTCTTTCTTAGCCAAACTCAGCATATAAATGTATTACCTTTCCCCCAGTGTGGGACATGACTCCTGGGGATGAGCCTCCTTGTCACTGAGAGATTATTACCAAGCACTAACTAGCAATGCACCTGGCAAAATACCATGACCAAAAGGGGGAAAGTATAAATACAAATGTGTTTTTATGGTTAAGATATTTTAAAGTGAGTCTGCAGGTCATTCCAGAGATTACATTTATGCACATCTCAGTAGGACCTCATGGACTGCCATAGTAAATATTTCCTCAAATAGCAGGGCTCCAGAGGGCTCTAGAGACATCCAGACAATATAGGCATGGGAGACATCTAAGGAGTTTGGTGCCCTGCCAATTGGCCCTACTCTGGAATCTACACTCCCCAGTGTGACAGAGTAGAACTCATTCATGGTTTCCCTACACATGGCTCTTCTGCACCATTTGAATCAACAGATAGCACTAGACTCAATAGGTGAATGTCCAAGAGACTTAAATCTTTGGGTGGTCCATGTGCCAGTTGGGCTCTGAATGTCAACAGTGTTGCAACATCTATACTCCAGTTCATTGGACTCATCCAGTACAACTAACAAGGAGATGATGTGGAAAACACTCATCCCAAGGAACAGAGTGTCTGCAATGGCAAGCAAGTTATTCCCACCCACCAGGCTCATGGGATCTAAGTCCCCTTTCAATAGAAGGAGAGTGGGTATCACCATCCTAGCATCTCCAGGATTGGGGAATTTGGACTAGAGTAGACTTATGGTTATTCTACTATAGACTTGTCATTTTAGCAATGGAAGAGCTTTTATCATTGATGTGAAGGCAGGGGTCACCAGAGGTTCTGAGGGGAGGGAAAGGTAAAAATATTTGTAATATGAGGGCATTTTCAGGACATTGGTATTATCCTGAATAATGTTGCAATGATGGATACAGACCATTATATATTTTGTCCTAACTTACAAAATTGTGTGGGACAGAATGTAAACTATAAACTATAAAGTAAACTATAACCTACACTTAATGGCATTGCTCCAATGTGTGCCCATCAATTGTAACAAATATACCACACTAACAAAGGGTGTTGTTAATGTGGGAAAGTGTGGGAGGGGTAGGGAGTGGGGCATATGGGAATACCCTATATTTTTTATGTAGCATTTATGTAATTTAAAGTATTTTTTAATTAGAAAAAGTATTAAAAAAGAAATGTGATAGAAAAACAATTGAGAGCAAAAACAAATGAGTATTATACTTTGAAAAAAATCAATGCATTGGCAAATATTTAACTAGTCTGACAAAGAAAATATGCTGTGGCAGGTTGAGATTATTTATGAACCCTGAAAGAGACTGTAAACTAATCTATTCTTCTGGGTGTGATACACTTTGTATTAGATTCAGCTGAGATGTCTGATTAACTTATGTTAAGATTAGGGCTTTGATTTGATGACTATAACTCAGGGTTGAGTCCCTTCCCCCTTGGTGGGTTATAAAAGTGGACAGTCAAGAATATATATAGAACAATACACATAAGACACTGTAAATGTGAGAACTTAGTTTTGATACTGCAGCCTTGGGGAGAGCTTAGCCATTCACCTGATAGTCTGCAGCTGAAGATACTAGAGCCCTGCACAGCTGAGAAAGCCCAGAAGGAAATGGGGACCCCAGCCTACAGCTGTGATTGGAAGAAGCTGGGTCCATGGAACATTAAGAAAGAGGAAGGCTGAATCCTCACAGACATCACCTGCCATCTTCAAGACATGGCAAATGACTTTGGGTGAGAAATCAAACTTAAGTTGGACTCTTTAGGGCCTTGTAACTGTAAGCTTCTACCCAAAATAAATATGCTTTATAAAAGCCAACAGATTTCTGGTACTTTGCATCAGCATCCATTTGGCTGACTAATACAGATGCAAATAACTAAAAGAGAAAGAAAATGGTAATATTACTGCTGACTTTACAAAATCACAAAGATTGTAAGAGAATATTATGAACAACACCAACAGACTAAATTATGGGGAATAAATGGGAACATTCATAGAAATACATCCATTACCTAAATTAACTCAAGTGGAAATAGAAAACATCAACAAACCTTTAACAGGTACAGAGCTTAAATCAATCAAAAACCCCTTTCACCAGAGAAACGTGTAGGACCAAATAGCTTCACTGGTGAATTCCACCAAACACTAAAGAAGAATGGATACAAATACTTTTCAAACTCTTCCAAAAATTCAAGAGGATGAAACACTTCCTAATTCATTCTATGAGTCCAGCATTATTCTGTTACCAAAGCCTGGCAAAGTCATTACAAGAAAAGGAAATTACAGATCAACTCATCTTACAAATATAGTGGCAAAAATCCTTTAAAAAATACTAGCAACTGAATCCAATAGAATATTAAAAATATTTATGGCAAAGTGGTATTGAACTAGGAGTGCAGGGGCTGTTCAAAATACAAAAATCAATGAATATAATACACTAAAAAAATAGAATTAAGTAGAAAAAGTACATGATTATCTTAATAGATTTAGAAAAGACATTTGACAAAATCCAGCACTGTGACAGTTTGAAGCTTTTGGTGCATCCCAGAAAAGATCATGTTGTTAGAGCTAATCCATTCCTGTATATATAAACCTATTTTGGGCCAGAACTCTTGATTGGATTACTTCTTTGGGGGCCCTTGATTGGATTACATGACCCAGGGTGCATCTTAATCATCTTATTGGAGTCCTTTACAGAGGACTACAAGCAGCAGACACTCAAGAAAAAAAAATGCAGAGATGGAGAGAAGGAACCCAGGAGCTCAGAGAGCAACCTGAGAGAGAGGAAGCCACAGGTGGAGCAGCCGGAGACTGAAGCAATGAGAATCAGAAGAGAAGCAAATGCCTTCATGTGTCTGGCCACTTGGCAGGAGTCCAGAATCAAAAACAGCTCACCATTGGTGGGAAAACATCTCTGATGATGCCTGATATGGGCATTTTCACATCCTCAGAACTGTAAGCTTTTATAGTAATAAATTTCCATTTTAAATGCCAACCCATTTCTGAGATATTATTCCCAGCATCTCCTAGCAAAGTAAAACAGAAATTGTAACCAGAAGTGGGGTGTCACTGCTATGCAAATACCAAAAATGTTTGAACAGTTTTATAAATGGGAAAAGGGTAGATTTTGGAAGAATTGTGTGAAGCTTGATAGAAAAGGTCTTGATTGCTTTAAAGAGACTGTTAGCAGAAATATAGACATTAAGGCTACTTTTTAAAAATTGCTTTTAAAAATCTTTACAAAATTCTTTCTTTCCCTTTCTTTCTTTCTTTCTTTTTCTTTCTTGGCTACTTTTTAAAAATTGCTTTTAACAATCTTTACAAAATCTTCCTTCCTTCCTTCCTTCCTCCCTCCCTCCCTCCCTCCCTCTCTCTCTCTCTCTTTTCCTTCCTTCCTTCCTTCCTTCCTTCCTTCCTTCTTTCCTTTCTCATCCCATTGTTTTTGTGCTCACTGGCTCTTCTCTGTGTACATTCACTCTGTGTTCTTCTGTGTCTGATTGTCTTCTCTTTAGGCAACACTCGGAACCAGTACTGGGACTTTCTGGAGTGGAAGAGAGGTGTTCAAACTCTTGGGCCACCTCAGCTCCCTGGTCTGTGGTATCTCTTATTATCTCTCCATTGTGTCTCTTTTTGTTGCATCACCCCAGGAGGCCCTGGGAATTGAACTCTGGACCTCCTATATGGCAGATGGGAGCCCAGTTGCTTGATCCACATCTGCTTCCCTAAAGTTATTTTTGATGAAGCCTTAGATAGAAATAATGACTGTGTCATTGCAAACTAGAAGGAAGGTGATCTTTGCTTTAAGGTGGCAGAGAACTTGACAAAAATGATGGTAGATAGAAGACAATTTGAAAGTGTTGATGTGGATATTTAGTTGGGGAGATTTCCAAACTAAATGTAGAATGTGCAACCTAGCTTCTCCTTGCAGCTTATAACAAAATACAAGATGAAAGGGATAAGCTGAGAACTGAAATCCTGGGCACAAAGAAACTAGAAATTGATGGTTTGGGAAATACAAGTTTCCAGAAAATGAGTCTCAAGAGAATAGAGCCACATGTGGGGATTTAACTGAACATGGAACATTCCAGTCTTTTTAGTGTAAGTCAGGATTGGAAATGCAGTTTTCCAGGAAGATTCTGTGGAAAGTCTTACTATCTGATGGCTTGAAAACCTGTTTTCTGCATGAAACCACTGTCAGCTGGAACTAAAAGGGACAGGAAAGGGAGAGAATGAAGGAAAAATGACTTCAACGACAAAACCATGGAAGCTGAGGTCTGGATCTTCTCAGTCCAAGAAAGGGACCCCATCCATGTGTGTAGAAAGTGTGAGTTCACCCCAGCATTTGAAGGGGGTGAGTCTTCTGCCCTGTAGTTCAAGGAAAGTGCTGCCACCTCAGGCTTTTGAGAGGGTAGAGCACATTCAGCTGGAGGCCGAGGAGAGCTGGATCACTACCCCAGGGCTCAGAAAGATTTGGGCCTGTGAGGACTCAAGGAAAAGAAAGCATAATTCTATAGATGAATCTCAGACATTGAAATTTAATGAAGTATACCGTGCAGGTTTTCAGAATTGTTTGGGATACATGACCACTGTTTCCTTCTAATTTATCCCTATAGTAATGGAAAAGTTTATCTTGTGACTGTCTCTATATATTGGCAGCTGACAACTTGTTTTCTAAGTGTCACAGGTCTACAGACAGAGGTGAATTTTGGGCCAAGAGAGACAGCAAATGCATAACTGATTTTTATGAAACATTGTTACTGAAATGACATAAGCCTTTTGAAATATTGTGATGGATTTACTGTATTTTGCATATCAAAGAACACACTTTTCAGGATCTAGAAGGTAGGAGGTGACAATCTGAGGATTTTTGTGGATACCAGAAAGGATCATGTTCTTGGACCTAATCCATTTCTGTGGGTGTGGAACCCTTTTGAATGGATTCAGCTGTGGGGGGGCTTGGATAAGATTACTTCAGTGAGGCATAACCCAGAGTGGGTCTTGGTCCTCTTACTGGAGTCCTTTATAAACAGAGGACTGAAAGCACAGAGAAATGCAGAAAAGGGTGGCAGAGAAAAAAAAAAACCCTAAAGAAGATGAAAGAGAGATCCCAGGTCCCAGAGTCTGGAATCAACACAACACAGAGGTTCAAAGAAAGGTGGCCTAGAGGAGGGGAGAGGTGAATCACATGTTATATTATCCATAGTTGAGCTTGGGGAGAAATTAAGCCTGCAGCAATCCAGAGACCCAGACTGGGAAAACTGCCATTGTGTCTTGCCACATGGCAGGAGTCCAGGATCACCAGCAATTGGCATTTGGTAAGACAGCATCTCTGATGGTGCCTTGATTACAACATTTTCACAGCCTCAGAACTCTAATCTTTTTTTTTTTTCATGGCCTAGGTTTCTTTATTGGTATTCACTTCAGTAACTTGAATCCATAGATATAAGCAGAATATAAGCAGAAAGTTACAAGTAAACACAGATTATACATGCAAATTTCTTTTCACAAAGGTCACAATGCACAGGTACATGTATTAGAAATGTGCATCTAGAATTATGGCCAAACTTTTTAAAATGCAGAAATGTAAAATTACATCTTGAAAATATGAAGAGATGTTCTACACACTACAAAACTCAAATGTTGCTCAAACTATAATCTTTTAACCTAATAAATTCCCATTATAAAAGCTACCCCATTTCTGGTATATTGTCCCAGGAGTTTTAGAAAACAAAAATAGTTTTAATATCCAGATTATACATATATTGTTTACAATTCATCAACAAACAATTCAATTAAAAATGAGCAACTTATTTGATTAGCCATTTCTACAAAGATGATACACAAACATTAAAATATTATAAAATAAAATTATTGTTCATTGTTTATTTTTGAATCTTTGTTTCAGTGGTTGAAATGTTGGAGGAAGAGAGCAAAAACTGTTTCTTTTTTAGGGACTGGAAATGCAATCCTTACAAAGGAATAAGTAATTGATATACCCCCCAAAGTTTTGTTTTAATCGCACTTATTTTTTCTAGTAAATATCTGCAACTATATTCAAGCAAAACAAAACTAAATTTAGGGAACTGTAAAAAAAAAAAACTTGAATGCATTCAAATGTATCTTTCAACTCTGAATAAGGAAATAAAATTATGGAGTACATTTTTCATGGTCCTTAAAGTATAATTTATTTTCCCCCTACAAAAAGAAAACTTTGGTACAAAATTGGCTTTCCATTTTCCTACTGACAGTAAGGATCTTTAACCTGTCCTAGAGAGTACTATGTGGCCTCTACCTTATCACCACCCTCTTCATTTCTTCAACTTAATAAAATGTTATATTTTGTCACATCATTTATAGCCGTTTCAACATTTCATATTGAACCATTTCTCTTTGTTTTCATTTCCAAGTTTTCTCTATAGAGTTTTAGCTCTCAGTCCATAGATTATGTGTTTGGTACTCTGCTATATTTGCAAGAGCTAGAAATTGCATGGTTCAAAGAAATCTTTTGAAGCTATTTTTTGAATGAATAAATGTAAATGTAAATGACCTGATATAACAGGAAATTTCTCTTTATTCTCCATTTTATGAGGGTTTAAACTTGAGTCTGGTAAATACAATGAATTTGAACAAGTCCTGATTAGTTAAGTATACATTTATTCAGGGTGTATAAGCTGGAATGTAGTTCTGATTAGAGTTATCAGCTGTTTTTCTTTTTATAAATATAAAAAAAATTATAGTAGGCATTTGACCAGAGAAGAAGACTTTGGGTAGTTTAGCTTTGGGAAAATAGAAAGTACTCCTTTCCTGCGGAACCTTCCTCAGAATCTAGTTTGCATCACTTTCTTCTATAGTTTCAATTCTGTTGAATACTCCATAAAATTGGATGTCAGCCAGAATCATTCAATTCCCATTTTATAATTACTGTCAATTTTCATACATTTTTCCCTATGACAGAAACTTTCCTAAAACTTTAAATTTAATTGAAGTCTATATTTAGTTCCCCATTTCCTTCACTTTCTTGTGCATTTTGGCATATAAATAAGGCAAGCCTTATTTAAAGAAGAGAATTTAAGTTTCTATCTTAATCTTCTGTCTCCTTAAAACAACCTACAGTTAAATTTACATCTTCTCAGCTTAATTTCGCTACTGTTGATAGGCAAGTTTTTAAAAATCTTTACATCTACTGGATGCTTTTTCATCTTACTGAATGCTTTTTCATCTTACATGATTCCTCAACAATTTCCTCTACATTCCATCCTCCCCTGGTCTCCTAGGATACAATATTATCCTTGTTTCTCTTTTTCTCTGGCCAAGCTTTGACATTTGAAGAATCATTTTTAAACATTAAATATTGGGAATCCAAAGAAATTGAGGAAGAGAAGCAACAAGATGGTGTCAGTTTAACAGGGCACTCACCATCTCCCTCACAAAAAACAGCTGAGTGGGGGCAAGATTCTGTCAGAGTGAGCTGTTTTGGGGACCCACAGAGTGGGGGGCTTTGGGGCATCAATCTGGAGGGAGCTGGATGAAGAGATAAATTGCTCAAGGTAAAACACTGAGTTTCTGGTCCCTGTGGCTGTTTCAATTCATGGTACCTCCCTTAAAAAATAGCTGCTGAAAGGCAGGGCTTGAAAGAGATTGTAGTTATCATTATTAGTATATTCATTTGTAATATAACACCAGAAATTTATTTCATTAAAAGGAATTTCAAATACCTGTTAGTATTTATCCTTGCACAGCAATCCTGTGGAATAGAAACTATACTGCAAGGTGATGATAAAGTCTTTGGGTATCATTATTTCAACAGTAAATTTATATCTTTATAATAGGTTTTTTTCTGTTTAAAACTATTTGAAAACAGGTTTAACTGTGGAATTCTCATTGCTATCTTCCTATGTAAAATGGTTGACAAAGAATAAAATATTTACAGAGTAAGGGGTTTTTATTGTTATTTTAGTATCTTTTTTTATTAGATTGGAAATTTTAAAGAAGTACAGGTCTATTGCTAAATCAAAACAATTCAGATTCTTACTTGGCTATCTCTGTTATAGAAATTCCTCCATGGGTTTATTATATCCACTAATAAAATAATACAGTTGTTGATTTCATTAAAATATATACCAAACCTGCATAACTGGCTTTCTCCTCCTCAGAAGTCCCTGTAAACAAAATATTTGCCAAGAACTAAAAGCATTTTAAAGTGTTTTGCCATTACTACTATCAACATTATCACCAATGCACTTGCTGTGGCCTGCAGCTACCAGGTAGAGCTGACATTTTGGGACTTGGGGCCCAAGAAGAATCTGATCAGAACTGTGAAGTGGGATATTGGTGTTTGAGGATCTGGGAGGACCCAGGACAACACAGAGGTTGTAAAGACCTGCTGGTCACTCATAGAGGACCAGTGGAGGTGACAAACTTAGGGTAGGGGAAGGTACCTGGGGAAGAGGCTCAGATTCTTTTGACTGAAAATGTATTTTCCATGAGCTCATGGGTTAATGGGTGGGGTGATGAATAAAAATAGGACAAGGAAGACTATGGGGACATACATTATTATAAGATTATAAAAAGAAAAGCATTCACCAATGTCTCTTAGGTGTTGACAATGATTAGAGAGTGATAAATAATCCATATTCTGTATCTTTAAGAGTATGTGTATAAAATATATAAAATGTATACTGTTTGTAGTAGTCAGGGTTCTCTCAGGAAACAGAATCAACAGGAGATATCTGTCAATAATATGAGATTTTATGAGTCTCTCACATGACCATGGGGATGCACAAGTCCAGGTTCTGCAGGCAGGCTACAAGCCAGGGGTTCCGATGAAAGTCCGATGAAAGGTCCTTGATGAATTTCTGGGAGAAGTTGGCTGTCCAAAGACGAGCTGGAAAATTCCCCCTGAATGTTGAAATCACTTCCCCTTTTAAGGCATTCAACTGACTGGATAAAAGTGTCACCCATTGCTGATGCAATCTCCCTGACTGATGCAGATGTAATCAGGCATCCATGCAGTAAACTCACTAGTGATCAAAGTCCATAAATGCTCTTGTATTACAATTAGCCCAGTGCTTGCTGGACCTAACACCTGGACACAATTACCTGGCCAAGTAGATACATTAGCCTAACCATCACAGTCCACCCTTGTCAACTCGGCAATCATACACATTACCCTAAACCATACATAGTCTCTAAGTAAAAACAATAGCAAGCATACACACATATTTCCACCTAACAATGTTCAACTCCCCTGCGTACAACTGGAAATGCATTAAATGCCCACAGAATAGGGTGCATGTCCTTGGGTAATACTCACTCTTAAACTTGACATCCTTAAATATTATGACGTGAAATTAATACAACTTTTCATATGATAGGGGAAAAGGTTGGGGAAGAAAACAAAAAAATTCATTTTGTGTACATATACAATCATACTCATAATGAAACAAGGAAAAGGGTTCATGACTATTACAGTCCTTGTTTCTGTAACTGGTCACGTGGTCGAAGTTCATATTTATCGCTACCTTCTTCCACTACCCATTCCATGTTCCTGTTACCTTCAGCAAGCACTTCAGCTGGCCTTGGTTCTTTGCCTGGGGGGTAACCCAAACTTTCATTGCCAAAGATTCTGGGCCATTGTTAGTCCTGCTTGAATTGGATTGTTGCAATTTTCCATTGACTTTAATCATAGGGCATGGCAGTACTAGGAGATGCCCTAGAGGATCTTCTGCATTCCAGGCAAACTCTTCTTTACCCCTATTATATAGATGCAATCCTATTTCTCCTTGATAGTCAGGATCAATCATCTCAGCCAGTACAGTAATTCCCTTCTTTACCTGTTGATTCCCAGGTAAGAGGAGCCCAAAGTGGCCAGGTGGCAGGCTTAACTTCCAGTTCAATGGAATCATTGTTGTGTTCCCTGGTGGCAGCACTCCTCTCCTTTTGGGACTAAAACCTGTAGACCAGCAGAGCTTAAGGTTGAAGGGACAAGAAGCAAAAATTTTCCTAGTGGGTCACTAGGGGTAATAGTGAGGGGTGCTACTCCCATTTCCACCCCTTGATTCCTGTACCCATGAATCCTGGTTATGGGAGAAAAAGCACCATAGAGAGGACACTTGATTTAGAGCATACACAGCCTCCTGGAGAACATTGCCCCAGCCCTGCAAGGTATTGCCACCTAGTTGGTGCCAAAATTGAGTCTTCAAAAGGCCATTACACCATTCTATTAATCTAGCTGCTTCAGGGTGATGGGGAACATGGTAAGACCAGTGAATTCCATTGGAATGTGCCCATTCCCACACATCATTTGCTGTGAAATGAGTCCCTTGATCAGAAGCAATGCTATTTGGAATGCCATGGTAGTAGATAAGACATTTGGTTAAGTCCACGGATGATAGTTTTGGAAGAAGCATTGTGTGCTGGAAATGCAAACCCATAGGCAGAATATGTGTCTATTCCAGTTAAAACAAATTACTGCCCTTTCCATGGTGGAAGTGGCCCAATGTAGTCAAACTGCCACCAGATAGCAAGCTGGTCACCTTGAGGAATGGTGCTATATTGGGGACTGAGTGTGGGTCTCTGCTGCTGGCAGATGGGGCATTCAGCAGTGGCTGTAGCCAAGTCATCCTTGGTGAGGGGAAGTCCATGTTGCTGAGCCCATGCATAACCTCTATCCCTACCTCCATGGGCACTTTGTTCATGAGCCCATTGGACAATGACAGGAGTGGCTGGGGAAAGAGGTTGAGCATTATCCACAGAGCAGGTCATCTTATCCACTTGATTATTAAACTCTTCTTCTGCTGAAGTCACTTTCTGGTGAGCATTCACATGGGACACAAATATGTTCATGTTTTTTGACCACTCAGAAAGGTCTATCCACATACTTCTTCCCCAGACCTCCTGGTCACCAATTTTCCAATCATGTTCCTTAAGTCCCTGACCATCCAGCCAAACCATTGGTAACAGTCCATGAATCAGTGTACAAATGCACCTCTGGTCATTTTTTCTTCCAAGCAAAATAAACAACTAGGTGTACTGCTCAAAGTTCTGCCCACTGGGAGGATTTGCCCTCACCACTGTCCTTCAAGGATGTCCCAGAAAAGGGCTACAGTGCCACAGCTGTCCACTTTTGGGTGGTACCTGCATATCGTGCAGAACCATCTGTAAACCAGGCCTGAGTTTTCTCATCCTCAGTCAACTGATTGTAAGGGACTCCCCAAGAGGCCAAAGCTGTGGGCTGGGAAAGAGAAGGTAACCATGGGCATTTGGACTACTTCCTCATGTAACTTACTTGTGCCTTCAGGACCCACTCAAGCCCTATCTCATATATACCACCTCCACTTTATTATGGAATGCTCCTGTGCATGCCCAACCTTATGGTTTGGTGGGTCAGACAATACCCAGCTTATGATAGGCAACTCAGTTCTCATGGTAACTTGATGGCCCATGGTTAAGGGTTCAGCCTCTACTAAGTTCCAGTAGCAAGCCAAAAGCTGCTTCTCCAAAAGGGAGTAGTTATCTGCAGAGGATGACAAGGCTTTGTTCCAAAATCTTAAGGGTCTGCATTGTGATTCCCCTATAGGGGCCTGCCAAAGGCTCCTGACAGCATCTCTATTTGCCACTGAAACTTCCAGCACAATTGGATCTGCTGCATCATATGGTCCAAGTGGTTGTGCAGCTTGCACAGCAGCCTGGACCTGTCTCAGGGACTCCTCTTTTTCCGGTCCCCAATCAAAACTAGCAGCTTTTCTGGTCACTCAGTAAATGGGCCAGAATAGCACACCCAAATGAGGAATGTGTTGTCTCCAAAATCCGAAGAGGCCAACTAAGCATTGTGCCTCTTTTTTAGTCATAGGAGGGGCCAGGTGCAACAGTTTATTCTTTACTTTAGAAGGGATATCTCAACAGGCCCCACACCACTGGACACCTAGAAATTTCACTGAGGTAGAAGGACCCTGTATTTTGGTTGGATTTATCTCCCAACCTCTCTCATGCAAATGCCTTACCAATAAATCTAGAGTATTTGCTACTTCTTGCTCAGTAGGTCCTATCAATATGATATCATCAATATAATGGAAGAGTGTGATGTCTTATTGGAGGGAGGGATGATCAAGTTTCCTGCAGACAATATTATGACATAGGGCTGGAGAGTTGATATACCCCTGAGGCAGGAGAG
>JAQZBX010042414.1:0-22009 GCA_029593785.1 Cabassous unicinctus
TACTTTTTCCAGATGTTTTTTGGTAATTCAGGGCCCCTTACTCTTCAAAATAAATTTGATAATTGGCTTTTCCACTTCTGTAAAAATTGTTATTGGAACTTTTATTGGGATTGCATTTAACTTATAAATCAATTTAGGTAAGGTATACATCTTAATGATATTTAGTCTTCTAATCCATAAATGTGGACTATTCTTCCATTTATTTAGTTCTTCTTTGATTTCTTTTGGCAATGTTGTGTAGTTTTCTGTGTACAAGTCCTTTACACCTTTAGTTAAGTTTATTCCTAAACATTTGATTCTTTTAGTTGCTCTTGTGAATGAACTTTTTTTCTTGATTTCCTCCTAGCTTGCTCATTATTAGTGTACAAAAATGCTACTGATTTTTGCTTGTTGATCTTACATCCTGCCACATTACTGAACTTGTTTATCAGCTCTAGAACTTAGTTGAAGATTTTTTGTATAGGATCATGTCATTTGCAAATAGTGAAAATTTTACTTCTTTCCAAATTGGAAGATTATTAAAACTTTATGATGCCATGCCTTCCTGTCCAAGAACGTGGTAGGCTTTTACATCTGTTCAAGTTTTCTTTTGCGTGCTTTAGTAATGTTTTGAAATTTTCTGCATATAGATTATGCCCATATCTTTTAAAGTTTATTTCTAGGTATTTCTCACTTTGAGAGTTTGATTGTAAATAGGGCTTTTTCTTCAAGCATACCATTTAATTTATTATTGGTTGTTTACAAGAAAGCTATTAATTTTGTACATTGATTTTTCACCAGATATCTTACTGAATTATTGTGCTGTTTAAAATAGTTTTTCAGTGACTTTTTGGTGTTTTACAAGTAAATAACATATGAATTGCAAATAGTATTCCTTAATTTAGTTGTTAGCTTGTGTTAGTCGGGAAAAGCTAGGTTATGCTGCAATAGTACACATCCCCAAATTCTTAGAGGTTTAAACAACAAAAGCTTACTTCTTGCCCAGACAAAATCTGCTGTGGGTCCAAGAGATCCTCCAGGGCAGCAGCCTATCATGTGTTGGGTCAGCTCTGCAAGGTGCACCAATCTTAATAGCACCTTCATACCAACTTAGGCTTCTATGCAGGGCATGAAACAGAAGAGATAAAGAATGGAGAACCAGCAAATAAAGCCCACAAGTGAACTGCATCACATGTGCTTACATTTCATTGGTCAAAGCAAGGATACAGCTAAAGTGGAATCCAAGGGGCAGGGAATGGTCATTCTCCAGCATCCTTGGAAGTGGAGATGAATCAGATATGGAACAGTGTGCCTTCTCCCTTGACTCTCTGGACTGAAAGATCAAATCATTTCTCTAATCCACCTGTCCTCTACCAAAGAATTAGCTTTTTCATTTATTTAATGATTCAAAAAAAATTTTTTTTTCAAATATTGTTAAAAGGAATCCTTACTAAAGTTCAGTTCTCAAGCATAGGGGATGATCTCACGTCATTGCCCTTTTCTCTGGAGGAGGTCCCATTTAACAATGTTTCCTCCAGAAGGTCATTCTGTGTTGTAATCATATCCCACTGTGGGGTTTTCTCTCTCTGAGTTTTTCTTCCTTGTTTTATCCCGTAATTCTAGATTAACTCCATACTTCTGTAAAAACCAAACCTCCTTTCCTTTTTTAAGCATCATGTGTTGCATAAAACTTTTGCATTAAAAGATCTGCATAGAAGGGGGATAAATATGAATATATGTATCTTTACGTTTTCCACCTGTTCTCCTCAAAGGTCACAACATCAAAAATAAACATATCCAAGTTGGCATAGCAGAGGAGTGATACTGTTACCGGATTTTGTCTAGGTTCTTGACTTATGCTGCAGAAATGAATTTCAGAGCATGTTGGGTTAGTAAGGCCAGTAATTTATTATGGTAGGGAGGGAAGAGAAATGGGAGAAAATAACAGATCACGGGTCCCCGGTAGAGAGTAAGGAGCTGAAGAGTGATGGAAAGGGCTGATTTTTAGACTATAATCTCCCATTATAGATTATAAATGTCCAGGTTTTACTTGCGAGTTGTTCCATGCATGTTGGACTCAGCGAGAGCAGGGCACAGAAGCTGAGAGAGAGAGAGAGAGACCTTTGCACCTGCTTTTAAATTAATTATTCCACCCCTTTGCTAATGGCATGGGAGAAGTTCTAGCTGTTTGCTGTTTTGATTGATTACCCCACCCATCAATCCCCAGGGTGGGCCCAAAGGTAATGTCCCTTGAGAATATCCAGGGCTTCTCCTGGCATCTAGAGGGAATCTTATTCTGGGTGGCAGAAATCTCATGAGGGTCTTCCAGCAGCCATTTTGGGGGTATCAATATTCACGTGGACTTCTTGCCAGGCTCCAGATGCATCTATCGATTCCCTATATGAAGCCCTGCTTCAATACAACATACCTTTGAAAGGTTTTGTAGGTATTAAGTTCTTCAAATTCTACCCAGAAATACAAGGCAATACTTTGTTACATAGATAGTTTTAGCTTGACCTCCAATCAACCTTCTGAGAGCTTGACGAGGTGGCTATGAGAATAGAATTTCTGCCAATTCATGTTTTCTTAAGAATGCCTATTATCTATTTGGGAAAACCTTTTCTTCTTCACTAGACCAATCTTGGTTCTATTTAAATAGAAACATATGATAAATATCTTGAAGAAAAAAATCATTAGGCAGATTTTTTTTCATATAGAAGATACACTAAAGAACTTAAAGGAATGAATTTTTAACACTTTGAAAATACATTCTTAATGGCCAATTAATCAAAGTTTTTATTTGAATTATTCCCTTCTGATCAATAATATATGCATGAGAAAATATATTTTTTAAAAATTCCCCACATGATCAAAACAATATATAATTACTATTTCACTTGACTTACTTTGCTACAGAGCTAATCTTTGGCTCTTCAACCTGCAATAAATACCTTCCTCTCTCTTATATTCTGATTGTGCCATAATTAACACCAAGGAGACACAAGTTTAACTCTATATGACAGATATTTATTTAAAATACCTTCTGCTGCATATATTAACATTTTTCTTTCTACTTTTAAAAGTAGCCTTGAGTTCAGCAATAAAATCAGATTCACATTTCTGTTATGTTAATAGCCTCTTGTTATCGCAGAATATATCATTGCAGAGGAAGTCAGTGAGCTGCATCTCAATAATTGTGTGTTTACTGCATTGGGAAATTTAAATGGAGAAAATGCTATGGAAATACATGGCATCCTCAATCTCCCCTACCATCACTAAGTACAAACATAGAAGTTCTATCCAAGCAGAATAGCAATTGTCCATTCAGTAGGTGCCCGGTAGTCAGTTTCTCTCTAACTTCTGAGAAAATGGAAATCCCCATTGCTCAAGAGTTGTATTAGTTTCCTAGGATTGTCATAACAAAGTACTACACGCAGAATGGCTTTACACAATGGAAATGTATTGGCTCACAATTCTGGTGAATAGAAGTCTGAAATCTGTAGGAAAGAATCCTTCCTTGCCTTTTCTTACTTCTGGTGGGGCTGCCAATCCTTGGTTTCAGTCTTTATCTCAGGCATCACATGATCTTCTCCCCTAGGTCTATTGGGTCTAATTCTCCCCTCCTTACAAGTACTCCAGTCATATTAGGTGAGGGCCCATCCTAACACAATTTGGCTTAATTTTAACTCTTCAAACTCTTAACACCTTCAAAGGCCTTGTTTCCAAATAAGATCACATTCATAGGACCGGAGTTTAGGACTTGAATTTCTTTTTTTTGAAGGGAGGGGAACAATTCAACCAATAGCAAGAGTCTTTATCCTAACATCATGGGACCAATAATTTCTATATTTCTACAGTCAAGAAGACCTTCCATGTGAAGACAAATCTGTAAGAGATATTATGAAAGGGGCTGACTCACCAGATCCTGGAAACCTAGACTTAGAAGACATTTGCACATGTGACCATGAAATTATTAGGGCAAATAGAAACAAGCACTATTTTTCTAACAGGATATAAGTTTTTAAATGGATTCCTTGGGATTCTGTATGCTGAACTCATAAAGAAAACCGATAGGTCAAACATTTTTCAAGGTGAAAAGCACTTTAGATATCATGACAATTCTATCTAAATGTCCCCACCAAACATATCTTAGTGTCTCAGAATCCTAGGCACAGAGACATTCAGCTCAAGACAGCATATTTATCAACTAGCATGATTAGAACTAGAATCACAGTCTTTCTAGATCCCAGCTACTGCTTTTGTGCTTATGTTTTTTTTGTAGACCAGGTAACACCTACCCCCTGAACACAGGCTCTGGTAACAGGCAGTCAAAGAAGGACCTAGTATCTGCCCCTCAAGAAATAAGAAAGCATTTCGCTTTCAGAATTCTGATATATCATCATCGCTTCAATGCCTAGAAACTGGGTATGTCCAGCATATAAACCCTTGGTAAAAACTGTGCTCTTCTTCAGTGGAAATGAGATCAGAGCAGTCATCTGAAAAATTCAGAGATCACCTTCAAATTTAACACCAAGTGTGAAATGATTTGACCTTGCCACGAGATCCATTCTCTGAGCAAATTAACCTGAATAGAACATTGCTGAACGTTTTTGGTCCCTCATATCAGAAATGTCCTCATTGCACCTACACTAAATTCCACATCTTGAATAGGGATTTAGTTGAATTTCTGTGGTCCTTAAAAAGAAGCATCATATTTAGAAAGTACCATCATGGTTTAAGAATTGTACTTCTTTAAAAAGAAAAAAGAAAAGAAAAATCATAAGGCTATTATATATGGTTTCCCCTTTAGCTTGATGGATGACTAGTTCATCAAAAGAAAAATCTTGAGAAATACTCAGTTTAGTTAAGGCCACTGACATGTATGGAGTAGAGTATCCTTAAATATCCTAGGAACTGTTGCCCATCTCTTTTTGATCCACAGAATAAAACAATGCTTACCATGCTGCTTTCTTTCATTTACATAAATTAATGCTATCGGGTGAGAATCATTGACACTCTTGATTACTGAAAGGTTCACACTTACATAAACTCAAGAACTTTTCTGGTGTCTGTGCCTGAAATTCTGCTGCAAGTCTTTTCCTGTGCAAGCCCATTGCTAACTTTGTCATCCGGCCTTTTAATCGCTAATGAATTCCTGCATGAATTCATTCATCCACCCATCCATTCATTCATTTATGAGCGATGGGAAAACGGTCCTATTGTGATGTAATAGGAGCTTGGAACTGTAAAATAATCTATACAAAATCGACTGGAAGGTCATGAATATCATGAATAAGATTAGTTTCAGATTCTCTGTTTAAGGCATGAAGTGAAAGGAAGCATTTTAAGGAAACACCTATCTAGGGGCTCATCTCACTCTTTGGGGAAGGCCTCCATTGCTATTCTGAAACTTAGTTGGAGGAGAAGCTATTGGAGCACAGCACTTCACCTTTGATTCAGGGCAAGTTGAATCAACTACAGTGTTTGGGTCAACTACACAATGGCACTCTCTGGGAGGCATGCCCTTTGGACTTGCCAAGAGTCCATATGATGCTGGCACCAGTGTCCTTACTGTGGTGTCATGACTCTTTGAACCACCCAACACCGTGCCTTCTAGCACATCCATTTTGTTTGTGGCTGGGGTCTGGCTGCCCCCACTGCATAAATCCTGAGGGTTCCACCGATTTCAAAGTATCCACTCTTTCTGGACCACATTTTTTTCTCCAAATGCAGACCTCTTGAAGAACACGAAGAGTTGGTTCACAAAAGGATTGAAACAAAATGTGTCACTTACTGTCACTTTTTTTTTTAATCTCACCCTGAGTAGCAAACTAGAAATACAACTAGAAAAGTCAACGAAAACAGCTATCCTGTAGATGGACAATCAAGACCCTGTGTTGTCCAGATTTCCTGAGTCCTCAGGACCAGTGTGGAAATTGTCACATTTGTTTAATTATCATTTCTTCCTCTAAGACTCAATTTTGCTTTTAGTTTTGTTTTTCCTTTTTAAAAACCCTGGAGGGAGTTTTAACATCAAAGTCTGGCTTCCATTTCATGATCAGAAAAAAACAAACTAAAATATAGCCTAGAAAAATGTGCCGTTGTTCTGCTTTGTGTGATTGGCATGGGCATTTTGAAATTCATCCCATGTAATTGAATACCCTAAGTGTCTTGATTATTTTTAATAACTTTTAATAATTATTGTCAGTTTATGGCATATGTCACTGTTAACGATGACAAAAGAAATATTTTCCAATCTGGATTTCATTGTCGACTGCACTGGAGCTCTTGAGATTTCCCTCTTTGAATCCTGAGAGCATGGGCACAATTAGCAGGACTCGTGCTTGTTTGAAAATGTTTTCTATCTTTTAAAATATTTTTTAAATATTTATTTTTATTTTTTTAAAGATACTTAAATTGCAGAAATGTTACACAAAAAACATAAGGATTTCCATATGCCCCACTCCCCACACCTCCCACACCCTCCCATATAAACAACATCCTTCATTAGTGTGGCACATTCATTGCAATTGATAAACGCATCCTGGGCATTGCCATTGAGCATGGACCATAGTTCACATTGTAGTCTACACTCTCTCCCACACAATTCTGCATGCTATGGGAAGATGTATAATAGCCTGTATCTGTCATTGCAATGCCTTTCAGGATGATTCCAAGTCCCAAAAAAGCCCCTGCATTACACCTGTCTAAACTTCCCCCTGCCCCCAGAGCCTCCAGTGGCCACTGCCTCCACATCAATGCTGCAATTTCTTCCATTGCTAGAATCACAGCAAGTCTATAGTAGAATACTAGTAAGTCCACTCAAGTCCACTCAATACCAGTAAGTCCACTCAAGTTCATTCCCCAATTCTGAGGATTTTGGGATGGTGATGTCCACTCCACCTCTAAGTGAGAGGGGGTTTCAATCCCATACAGCCGATGGATGGGACTCTCTTGCTTGCAGTTGTAGGCTCTCTTGTTTCCTTGGTATGGTGGTTGTCCATCTTCACCTCCTTGTTTGTTGTCCTGGGTGAGTCCAATGAACTGGAGAGTAGGTGTTGTAACTCTGCTGAGGCTCAGGGCCCAGCTGGCATATGGAGAGCCCAAAGATTCAAGTCTCTTGGATGTACACCTACCAACTCCAGCACCAAGTATAGGTTCAAATAGAAGGTACAGATTAGCCATGTGTAGGGAAACCATAACCGAGTCCAACTCTGTCACTCTCAGGAGCACAAACTCCAAAGTAGGGCCCACTGGCAAACTCCAGAGCAATCTGCCCTGACCATAAGACCTGGGTGTCTCCAGAGTCCTCAGGAGCCCCACTATTTGGGGTAGTATCCACTTTGGCAGTCTATGAGATCCTGCTGAGATGTGCATAAGCATTATCTCTGGGATGACAGCCCTACTCACTTTGAAGTCTCTTAGCCATATAAGCTCATTTGTCTTTACCTTTCCCCCCTTTTATTCGAGGTCTTTTTCCAGTTGCATATCTTTTAAAATATTGAAAATAAAAATCTTTAAAAATGCATGGGGTTTTTACAAATGTTGAAACAGATATCTATTCTCACAAAGCATTTCATGCTGTTTTTACCATTTCAGTGTGAACTTTGTTCAGACTGTATTTCACAAAAGAATTTTAATTGTGTTGCTCAAAATCTTTAAAATCTTTCAGAACATTATTGAAATGATCAAAGAGTTCCAGGCAATCCCCAATCAGAATTTGATGATGTTTTCTGATTAGGTTCAATGCTTGTTGGGACAAATAAATGACCAAATTTTAAATTCAATTCACTTTATTTTGGCAACTAATTTTCCAATAGTTAGCTTCCAAATGGGAGACCCTGCCTGCAATCTAGGTATAAATGAAGCAAACACTCACTCGGGGAAATCGATGACAATGAGGTTGCAGAAGAAGATGGGGCCAGCATGGCAGGCTCCTGTCTTATTCCCCTTCCTGTGGATGCTGTGCTCCAGCTTCCCACAAACAACCCCTTTTCCCTCAGACAAGACTGTCTTGGTGCCTGGTCTCCATGCTACCCATAATGCCTTCCTCCAATACAGAAAAACGCTTGCTTACAGTTTAAGCTCTATTTCAAATACCTTTGTCTTCAAGAAGCCTTTCTGACTGACCCCTTAATTAATGACCTCTTCTTCTATGCTCTCAGCATGCTACTTGACCTCCTATTTAACACATATTCCTATGATTTAGATGATTTATATTTCTATCTCACCAGTGAGATATTAAATATGTTGGATGATGACAACTTTGTCACATCTTTGTGTTCCAAACAATGTTCTGATCCTATTAGGTGTTAAATTTATGCTTGGTTCCAATCATTCTTGCATTCCTGAGAAAATATCATTCTCTTTCTCTCCTCCACGCCTGCCCTCTGCCTAGGGTGACTTCTCCCAGTTCTCCCCGCCATCAAGACTTCCCCAAGTGTTACCTACTTTAGGAAGCCTTCTCTGATTTTCCATTTCCCCCTCCATCCACCTCAAGGTTGGGAGACTGAGGGTCCCTCCACTACACTGCCCTAGAAACCTGGATCTTCCTCGATCAGGGCTGGAGTCATGTGATTCCGTAATGGCTTGCTCATACAGTGGTCTTACACAGTAGTCTTGGGAGCTCATTAAAGACAGGAACCATTTCTTGTATCTCTGGATCTCGAAGACTAACAGCATAGGCCTTCAATAAATATTTGTTGAGCAAATGGATGGATGGGTGTTAAAATTAAATTTGGCAGATAGATCCATGCATCTTACGATTATTCCTGTACTGTTTTCTAAAAGAGAAAAGATATTTAATTGACATAACATAGCACAAAACCCTAGGCTTCATTTTCCTTTTATCTCTGCCATTCATCACATAAGTGGATAGACTCGGTTATGGCAATAAATGGACCATCCATCATGCGTCTTCGTTTCCCCCCCTGCTTTGCCTGCCACCCAATCCCATCTGCTTGGCTTTGAGACGCAAAGAGATTCTTACTGGCTAGAAGCCAATTACATGAGTATGATATACACTCTTTAAGGAAAAAGAAAAGTTAAAAAATCTCTAAATGGAACATAAAAGCTATACTTTTGGCAACTTGTGATACATCAATCATGCATACTCATTTTTTTCTGGACATTCTGAATAAATATAAATTGTCACTGATTTCCCACAGTCTGAGCTCATCTACAGCAATAATATTATCTTTATTTGGAAGGCAACATGTGGTAGTATAAAAAAAAAAAAGATAGATTTTATATACAGACAGATCAGAGTTTACTTTTTTCAATGTTTTTAACTTTATTTCAACTTCAAAAAATAAAAATAAAATAACAGACAAAAGGCAGTTTAACAAATTATGGAAAATTACTTTAAAAAACCCTGTCCAAGCACATTTATCTTATTTTGTCCTAAAAACAAAAATTGTTTCTCCAGTACTCTGAAAGATGAATAAATGAGTACAGTATGGTTAAATGACATGACCAAGGTCTACTTGTTAATGAAGAAAATGAAGGAAAAAATGCTTAATCATATTCACATCTCATAAAACTAAATCCCATATTGTTTTTTTTACTCTTGGCATCAATACAGTACTTTCTTTGCCTTTGCTACAAAAAAAATGACGATATTACTATTAACTATAGTCTATAGGTTACATTAGTTGTATTTTTCCCACATATCACCAATAATATAATAATATAAATTCTATAACTCCATCTGATATGACTGTGGGCAACTTACTTAGCTTCAGTTTCTTCATCTGTAAAATGGAAATAATATGGTCCCTAGTCACGTTGTTTTCAGGAATTAAACTTCATAAGATATGTCTACACTTAGCACAGTATCCAAAATACATTAGATATTATTTTCTTCTTCTATTGGTGCAGTGCTAAAGAGTTTTTCAAACAGATTTCTCATTGATTTTCTCATTTTTATCTCTCACATCCTTATGCCAGCCCCGTCATCATTTTTAGATAAAAGTGGGTTAAAATAAATATCACCATTCAACTCAATAGTCCTTGGGCTTTATTAGATGCCCCCTCCCTCTTTTCTCAAAGGACCCTGTGTTTTGTTTGTGCTATCATATTTTTCATACTGTTTATATTAATGTTTCCAAACTAAACCCTAAACCATTTGAGAGGAAGGACACGGGACACTGCTTTTATTTCCGAGGAAAGACCTGATAGTCAATCAATGATCGATTCATTCACTTATCCGTTCATTCAACAGTCAATCCAGACCATCTGGGAAGAAAAATGAAAGCATGAAGGCTGCTGCTAGACATTAAAGGAGGAGCAGAGTGGGGCAGTTCCATTTGCCTTGGCAAGGATATTTATAAGAGTCCGAGGGTTGCTGTATTTTTCTACTTACTGTCTGAGGTGCATTAGTCTACCCTTTGCACAATTATTGCCCAGCATTTTATTACTATGGTAGAAGAACAAGACAGACGGACTGTGGACAGATGAAACCAACCAAATCCACTGTATGACTACTCTCTCCAGCAAAGTCCCAGACCAAACTTAAGGTAGCTTAAAATTCACATCACCAGCCAGACATAAGGCATGGCCTGGTCCCCTGCATTCAATAGTGATGTCACAGCCAGGCTGAAGATGACTCTCCAGCAAAGAGCAACAGGAAAACAAAAGGACTAGGGAGAGAAAATGTTTATTGAAATGCAAATGAATCCTTTGTGTGTGCTCTATAGCTCTTTGGAAAAAGAAAAGCTGCTAGAAGAGAGCAGCATTTGTTTTGGCCCTCCCTTGCTTATCTTGTCAATATTTTAGGGCACTAATAATCTGAAAATACATAGGATGTTTGGAGAGGAAACACTTTTTGAAAGAAAGAATGCATGCATTCCCTAAAAATAGCCCAAGGAAGAGTAAATGAATAATGTTGGTTCAAAATCATTATTTCTGCAATGGGTGTGCATAGTGCAGGGGGTGTAGATGGGATCCCGTGAGACTGGCACCCAGGGTTGGGAGGGGCGTGTGGGCTTCCCACAGGGTTGGCAGCCTTCTGACCCAGGGACTGTGATCTCCCAGCTGGCCTCCCAGCCCTTCCCCCTGAGCAGAGAATAAGGACATCTCATCCGCATCCGTGGTAAACAGCAGTTGTTGGGAGAATTGGAGATGGTGCAGCCCTTTGAGTTCTGCAGCTAAGAAAGTTCTCTTGAAATGCAAAATATGAAAATGCATTTTAACCATCACAGAGCTCTGCTCACTGCAATGTGGAACAGAGCTGGAAGGGGACCGGTGTGCATTTAAACATCTCACTCGAGTGAGTCTTTTGCAGGGTCAAACTTCTGACAATTATGATTCTTGTATATGCAAATTTTGAAAAGTTGAACCACAGCGCTTTAAGTATTTTCCGATTCATACCTGATCCTTTTGTCTAATGCTGTCTTTTATTAATCACATGACTTATAGAGCTACATCTAAATATTGATCTGTATGGAATTCCTCCTTCTTGGGAAAAGAACACCAGGGGTTGCCTACAAACCAACCCGACCTCCTCCTAGACCTGCAATTATGACTGTTTTATGTGTTAATGTAGCCTCTGAAAATTGTAAATTGCATGGATCTTAAGTGGCTGTTTCTTAGTTTCCATTTGCATTTTGAACATTTACATTTGAACAGTTGCAATTTAATCTGCTGAAAGGAGTAAACTGAAAAAGTCCCTAGTCAGAAATAATCCCTTTTTCCTGTCTTCCCCACGGTAAATTCTTGGATATTGTCTTATCCTTAAGGTAAAAATCCAAGATTACGGACAATCTGCCGGCCCCACCCCATCCAAACCCAAGCCTTACCTTTATTTTCTACCAGGTGTCAGAAGAGCTTTACTGTTGAGTAAAATTATGGTACTGCGATTTAGGCTTCCTTTACAGAATCATGTCTCCTCTCTACTATCCCATGATAAATAGAATCTGTACTGCCTGACACTTGTGAACAATGGGTGAAATGGATATTAGAAAAATCTCATTTATCTTCTGCTTTATTTCTTGATAGGGGTCCTTGTCACAGTGGCTATTGTGCGACCAGTTCTGGAAAGGGCAACTCATTAGTTTTTCTTATCAAGATAGTAAGGTCCTTTTAAACAGCAAAGCACTTACATTTTAGATTCAATTAGGAAACTGCATAGCGTGTGCATGTGTGTGTAATGGCACGTCAGAACTTCTGCTTGGAGACAGAGCAGCGTCAGTTTTGCTCTCACGAATTCAGTTTTCACCAGAGTTGAACCCAACAATACATCAGAGTGAACCCCTGCTCTGGAAGGTGGCATCCACCTTCAGGCAGGCAGGGTAATGCTCTTATTGCTCTCCATGATTTCATAAGAGGCAGGGAAAGCAAGAAGCCATCTGTGTATTGAGTGGTGGCTTCTTTTCCAAGGTGCCTTGTTTCAAAAACCAAACAAAAGCCTGTCTCTTGGCTCCGCAGCCTTCCTTGGCTGCCTGGGCTGGCTTTCACATAGCGAGCTAGCATCCCTGACAAGCGCACTCTGGAACGGCTCACAGTTGCCACCCGGACAACTGGGAGAATGTCAACAAATCAGCAATGATTTAGACTATGTCAGATGGAATTCAACTTTTCACGTCATTTCGAAAATCCTAGTGACAGGCAGATGAAGTGGGACAACAGTACTTCAGGGCACTGTTAGTAAATTTAGCTGATGCACCAAGAGACAACTCCTCTCTACCAGCAGCTGTAAAAACAAACTGAAAAGGAAAACGTCCTGCCAGGGGTGAGAAGGGCCTCCTGGGGACTCTGGACTCTTTTGAAAGCACATTCAGGACAGCAGGATGCCATGTAGCTCACTTGTTAAGTAAATATAGGATGCTATTGACCCAATGATTGAATCCCCCTTGTTGAGTGCCTGGGTATCAGGGAGAACGTCCATTCATTTGCAGGATCTGGTAGAGTTCTTGGCAATTTTCGCTGTTATTCCATGGAAAAAAGGTCAGGGAATAGAGGTCATGGAATGACCTCCCTTCAAACATTTTTCACAGTGGGGATGAGGCAAGTTTTTGCTTGATGGGGGATGATAAGCTTGGGAAGGCAAGGAGAGTGGATTGCTCCCTGTGTAGGTAGCAGGTGCTTGGCAGAGAACCGGCATTCAAGAAATTTCTTTTTCAATGGATGAGTGATTGAATGCGAAGAACATTTTCCTGCTAAAACTCTCTCTTCCTTATCAAAACAACTCCAGTTTGAGATTTGGTGAAAGCATGATATCCAGTAATCCAGTTCCCTCCCTGGCTTTCTTCCTTGCTGGCAGTGACTGGTGTCAGGAAGCTAGCTTCCTGGGGCCTCAGTTTCCTCTCAGGCACTGAAGGATGTGAACCAGGGCCTTTGCAGAGGTGCTAACTCTAAACCTTCAAGTTAAGACCCTGGAGAATGCTGTCCTCCCTTGGCATCCTCCTGTGAGCATGCAAATGCCCAGATAAGGGGTGAGAGATGAGGTTGCTAACCGTACATCAGGCATGTGTTGATCTTTTTATTCCCATGAGCCAGAGTCTCTGAGGCAGCCCATAAGTTCTGAGCCTGAAGACAAATGGTTCAGAAGAGTGGGAGGTCTCGCGTGAGGACAGAAAGGCAAGTTAGGAATCACCCCAGACAAAATGGCCTCCTTTATAATTTTCCTAAGAGCCTATCAGTAATCATATATTAACAAAGGCAGAGGATGTTTCTGGGGAAAAATCAACAAACCTAAGTAAATGAAAATCACATCTATTGGATGCTAATTCTACAGCTTCCCCTACACCATCAGTGTGTCATCTGTCACACCTATAGAGTTGCCCGGTTTCTGTGTGTGGCCACCCCAGCCCATCCCCTACCCCCTTTAACTAAGCAGGTCCTTTGACATTGCTACAATACAGGAGAGCACCAAATGTTAGAGCAGTTACATCCATTCCCATGTAAACTTAAGAAGTGGATTAGATGCTCTGAAAATGAAAATCGCTGCTCCGCCTTCCAAAGCGAGAAAAATTATCCAAATCCAGTATTGCTTCCTGAGTTTCGTCTCATGGAATATTTATGACCAGCTGTGATGAAATATTGATCCAGGATGTCCTGACTGAAAACATGTGCCACAGAAGTGCCCCATCATGATATGGTTTTGCATGGCTTTGTTTGTCAAGCACTTCTCGTTAATACTCAAACCTTGCGCTGCACTAGCTTTGCCAGCTCTACTCTTTCAGGCTTAAGAATGAAGAAATGGAGCCCAGGAGGGTGAGTGGTTTGCCCCATGCAAGTCAGTGACAAGATGATTTGCCACTCCCCATTGTTCTTCCCTGCAAGCTCCCTCATTCGTGTGAGAGCTGATGAACTGAAGAGTATATCAAGTCTCCAGCCATCTAATATCTCCATGACTTTATGGAGTCAGGGAGACATGGCTGGCTCCCCCTTCCTTCTTCGTTCAATCCTAATTCTGAGTTTGTTGACTGGCCTCATGTTAACTAGCCCCTCCTTTCAAATCTCACGGCTGAGACCCATGCCCTGGGGAGGGCACGTGTCCTAATCCCACCCCAAGTGAGGGTAGGCACAGCGTCACTGCCATTACCTCACAGACCAGGTTGCAACTCTTTTGAGTACTGGTGACAAATCAAAGGGTATTTTTAAATGGAAACATAAAGGTGGAGAAGATGTATCTATCAAATTCTAAAGCCACGGTTCTATACCAAGGTGTAGCTCTTGCTTTGTTAGGACTTAAATGACCTTTCAATAAATGATGATTTCAGACAATGTAGGTGACCACTGGCCCAGTACTTTACATTTTACCCTGTGCCTTCACATACAACACTTCTCAAACTGTTCTCTGATGGCTCCTTAAGCTGGAGGACCCTGTGTACACATCTCTAGGGCGTTGGGTTAAAGCCCAGAGGGACAGCAGCCTAACATGGTTTACATCTCTTGCTTTATTTTAAGATTTCATGTGAAGTTTTATCTTCTGTGATAAGCCTGCTCATTTTCTTTATTTTAAAATGGTTTCAATTCCTTACCATTATATAAAATTGGTAGTCCAAAAAGATTCCTTAGGGCTACAGTTTGAAAAACACAAGAATGTGCTGTAACTTACTATATTACTCCGTGAAATAGGTGAGATGGATTTCATGACTTCGTTTTTATAGGAGAGAAAACAGACCCACAGTTTGACTCCTTCCTGGCCTAGGGTCACAGAATTAGCGACAGATTCAGGATTCAAGCCCAGGTCTGCTCAATCCCAAACCTTAGGTAAAAATGTCCCATCTATCTCAGAGACACTCTAATTGATTTCTTTGCCCTTCAAGAAGCTTCAGCTACACCGGACTAATGATATATGAAAGAGTGTCTATGTTTACCCACCACCGGTCACCTGCAGGCATCTGGGGGTCAAGTGCTGCCCTGGCAACAATGGCAGGAAATGACACAGTGCTGAGCACGGTAGCCCATGGTGACTTGCTCTTCCTGGGATACTGCCACAGCTCTCAGCCTGCTCCCCTCTGCAACCACAGCCAGCACCCTGTCTAGAAACTCAGGGGACCCTCATCAGCCTTCCCATATATTCATGTTTCATAGCTCCCTGAAGCACTGTCTTAGCTTCCTCGCTGCTGTAACAAAACACCCTAAACTGGTTGGCTTAAAACAACAGAAATGCATTGGCTCACAATTCTGGAGACCAGAAGTCTGAAATCATGGAGTCACAAGTTCGTGCTCCCTCTGAAACCTGTAGGGGAGGCTCCTTCCTTGCCTCGTCTAGCTTTTGGTGTTTGCTGGCCATCATTGGTGCTCTTTGGCTGGTAGATACATCACCCCATTTGTCCCAAGCCCTTCTCCCAGTGTCTGTGTGTCCAAATTTCCTCTTCTTATAAGGACATCATTCCTATTGGATTAGGGCGCACCCTAAATCTCTATGACCTCAGCTTAACTCATCACATCTTCCAAGACCTTATTTCCAAACAAGGTCATATTCATGGGACCAGGGGTTAGGACCTTGACATATCTTTTGGGGGAACCCAATTCTACCCATAACAAGCACTTTGTTCCCCTGTTTTTGTTATAGTCCTTCCCTCTGCAAAGCCCTGGACCATGAGGCTCCTTTCTATGCATCCTCATGCCTGTGCTCCACTTAGTTCAGGGTCTAGCCCGCTAGGGCTTATCTGTACATATTTGTCAAATGAATGAATAAAAGAACTAGCTTCCTAGTTTTCTGATCCTGGGTAGGGAAGGTTGGGACAGTTAAAAAAAAAAAAAATAGAAGAAAGTATCCATTTCCCCATCAATCAAATCTAAAGAATCACAGCAACAACCAATATATAGCATAATGTTGAGCCATGAGAATCTGCGCCTTCCAATCCACCATATGCAATGATATATGGTGTTCCAGAAGTAATGGTCTGTAACTTAAAGGAGTCAGGTGTACGTCTGATTTTCTCTTAGTGCTTGATGAAGAATAGTTTACAGTTTTCTAACTTTGTTTCTTAATATCAAGGTGATCAACTGTACCATCCTGCAGCCTGGAAGAAGACGTGCTTAAGTGTCATGATTATTTATCCCAAAACATTAGAACATTTTATTTGAAATTTGATTTCAAAAATATTGCACTAACCATTTTCAATTTCATTCAGTGCTGATAGACTGTGTTCCTTGCTATTATTCCACCTCCTTCCACCTGAGTTGACATATTACATGTTCCCTCACCCTTTCTTATGATGTATTGTAACTTCTCAAGGCTAGAGATTTCAATCCTGGATTTTCAGGTGGGAGACTGAAACTGATTTCCCATCTGTTCCTCTTTGAAAGAGGTACTATGGCTAAAGAAACCATTATCCTTTGATATTTTCACTCTGGTGAATCTATGCATTCTCATATATAATACTACACACACTTACACACTTTTCATAGCCAAAGATGATGAGGCTTTCTTTTTCTAAATGACCTAATAAATAAGAGATAACTACATTTTCTGAATTTGCTTGCCTTTACTATTTATAGTCAAAGGCAGGTCCATTTTTCTATTGGGTATGTTGGAAATTGCTATAAGTAGATAACAAGATGTGTTCTCTCTTTGTATTTACCGAAGTCAATAGTACCACTTATTTTCTATTAAAAATTATTCGGAGTGGGGAGCAGATGTGACTCAAACAGCTGAACTCCTTCCTCCGACATGGCAGATCCCAGGTTCAGTGCTCAGTGCCTTCTAAATAAGACAAACAAACAGCGAGCAGACATCAAACAGACATCGAGCAAAAACAACGAGCAGACAATGATTAAAAAACAATGAGCAGACAACAAGCAAAAACAATGAGCAAGACAATGAGCAAAAAACAAGCAAAAACAAACAAGCAGGGAGCGGATGTGGCTCAAGCAGTCGAATGCCCACCTCCCATATGGGAGGTCCTGGGTTCGGTTCCCAGTGCTTCTTAAAGAAAAAACAGACAATGAGCAGATAATGAGCAGACAACAGACAAAAACAACAAGCAAAAAAACAAGCAAACAGATGAAGGAGCCATCTTGGGGAGGGGGCGTTGATTTGGACCATCCCAGGATTATTTTTATAAATTTCACATATAGACACATCCCATAGAGAGGGCCATAGCTCCAAAAGCCACACAGGCTCATCTCAGATCACAGGTTAAATCCACAGATACCTATGTGTGCAAGGATAGACTCACACAGAGGATTCTAAGTTGAATCTGGAGGTGTCATGATTCTCTCAAATCTAGAAGGAGCAAGAAAATGCCCAGAAACTAGATATCTCCAGAGTTCCCAAAACGCGTCTCCTCTCTGGTAAAGGTTGCCGCATACAGTGTGGATAACCTGAAAATCTCCAGTTGTGCCCACCTGCTTTCCGGGACCCTCCAACACCTGGATCGTGGCCGTCCATCAGCTCCTTTCCACCACCTCCATAGCAGTCTCGGCAGAGGCATGATGTAAGTGATATAAGACAGCCCAACAAAGATACCCGCCCTGCCATGATCTGCTCATCCCGTATGGGGACACGTGGGCTTCACTCCAACAGCTCCAATTGCATTGTAATCTGACGAGAACTTTCAGACTATTTAATGCCTTACAAATGCTGTTTTTGCATCAAAGGAATAATAAAGGACAGTGTGAAGTCCAGGCCTTACCCCTATTAGTATTTTTATTAAAGTCCCAATTTGAGGCAATGAAAGGAAATTGGAAACAAAAATAAAACAAACAAAACAAAACAAAAAGCCTCCTGTCGGAAGCATTGTGAACACGCATTCAAGGCATTCACTTGTGTAGAAATAGCATGCAAAGAGCAAGTCATTTGAGGAAGAGAAGCAGAATTATTTTCATTGAGCACATTCGAACATCTGCTATCTATACAACTTCCAAAGTATTAAATCCGCTCATTTTGTTCAAACTCTTAGTTACAAATAATTATCATAATTTCTCATAAAATTGAAGATATTCATACTCTATGACCCAGAAATTACATACCCAAATACATTCTTAAGAGTGCCCAAGGAATTCCATGTAAAAATATACACAGAGTATTATTTTATAAGAACAAAAAACATTGAAACAACTTCAGTTATTAACAGAAAAATGACTATTTCTTCATGAAATGGAATACTATACAGCATTAAAAAATGAAAAAGGCCTACAGTGAGATCTCACTTCACACTCCCCTAGGACGGTGATAATAAAAAAGCCAGACAATAATAAGTGGTGGTGAGCATGTGGAGAAATTGGAACTCCCTTATGTTGCTGGTGGGCACATATAATTCCAGCTGCTTTGGAAAACAGTTTGGGAGTTCCTCAAAAGGTTAAACATACAGTTACTCTGTGAAATAGCAATTCCACTGCTAGGTGCATACCCAAGAGAAACAAAAGCATACATCTATGCAAAAAACAAATGTTCGAATGAGCATTATTTCTAATAGCTAAAAAGTGCAAACAACCCAAATGTTCATCAACCGATAAATGAATAAACAAAATGTGGTCTAGCTGTACAATGGGATATTATTCAGCCATTCTGATACATGGGACAATGTGGTCGAGCCTTAAAAGCATTATGCTAAGTGAAAGGAGCCAGATAAAAGGTTTAATATTGCATAATTCTATTGATTTGAAATGTCTAGAATAGGCAAATCTATACAGACAAAAAGTAGATTAGTGAGAGGAGAGGAAGGGGAAAGGAGAGCGACTACTTATGATCCAGGGTTATTTGGGGGAGTGGTGGTGAAAATGTTCTGTAATTAGATTGTAGTGCTGGTTGTACAACCCCACAAATACGTTAAGAAAAATACCTATATATACTTTAAATGGTTGTATAGTGTGTTCATTACATATTCATAAAGCTGTCTTTAAAATGTTACAAAGGAAAAAAAATGAAATAGAGGCAAATTAATAACATAAGAACATAAGGTTAACTGAGAGAAACAAGAGAATGCATGTGATATGATTCCAGCTACATAAACCTTAACTACATACCAATAATACTCCATTATATATTAGGGCTACATACATGCGGAGTGAACACATAAAGATGTATGTGGGAATGATAAGCTTGGGGTGGGGCAAGAGAAGAGGGAAGGAAGAGAACACACGCTGGGAGAATTACACTGGGTTTTCAACATTATTTCTTAGGTTGGTTTGGAGTATTCATTATAAAATCCTTTATGTCTCTTTAATCTTCTGAGCTATTTCATAGCAAAAATAATAATAAGCCACCAGCACATTCATCCAGAAGGGACAGCTGAATTTTATTAGGGCATATTCAGGTTTACAATGAGTTGTAAGTTGAAAGAGAAGTTAAATCTCCTAGGGTTCTCATTGCCTTCGTAACACCTTAGTGTAAAATTTGGAGGAAATTTGCAAAGATATTCCCACACTCATTTCATGGGAAGGCAAGGATTTTAAGTTATCACAATTCCCTTGTTGAGAATGGTTTACTTAAAAATTTCTATCTGATGATGTCTTTTCCAAAAATCCAAATATTGGATCTTTTTCCTTGTTAAAAAATAAGTTAACACATAGTTAACTTGTGGACCATTAGGATAACTGTGTCCTCTTCTTGCTCATTTATTTTTACCCAGTCCTCTGCTTGTTTGGAATTTGAGTGCTAAGCATTTACTCCATCAAAGATGGTCAAACAAAGTGGTCTCTCTTTTTTTTATTAACGACATCTCCACTTTATGAGATTACCTTGAATTTCAAAACTAGACTCCAAGATAATATTAGTATTTTTATAAGTATCATCCATCAAGCAATTGAAAGAGTATGCTTTGTTTTAATTTGGAGTAATTAATATAAATCAATACATGCTAGTCCTAAAACCAGATCTCCTATAGAGATCCATCTAATAGGAAACCAAAATGTTGTTTTTTTATCATTAAAATATTTTAAATCTATTCTGTACTTCCCAAATTTTCTGCAATAATGGAAAAACTATAATATTCAGAAAGTTTTAACTTATGAATTATATTCTATATTGTTTAAATGTTTAAATATGTAGTCTATCTAGATTCCTTTCACCTCTTTCCCAAGTCAAGTAAACCACATTTTAACTAGTCTTATAGAATTTGCTCTTTACAGAGTCTTGATGGCTACTATACAGAACTAGGACTTTGTATGTCTGGCCTGGATAATACAGAGAAAATGCCTATGTCTTTTTGAGAATTACAGAATCTTTAAAGAGTGTTTAAACACCAGAAGAGTGTTTTAAAAATATTTTTATTGTCTGATGTTAGAAATATCATGCATAAGCTACTCGGACCCCTGTTGTACAAATGGAATCCAAATCATTTTATTTAATATAAAATGACATCAAGAGTGTGATAATGGCTTTTGTTCTCAAAGTTCTTGACACGCCAAATCCCTCAATTCATAAAGAAAACACAAGCATATTAATAAGATCGTGCCCTGTCTACTAATAATTTTTTACTGTTTTCATGATGAGGGAATCTTCTTTTTATCAGGTAGTCAGTGAATTGTTTGCTCTTTAATGAAATATTTATGCTTCCAACTCCAAAATGCCCCCAATGTTGCAATATTTAAAGGAATTTTGGAGGAATTACAAGTGAGTCCTGTAGAAGTTTTTTTCCTTTAGCAATCACCTGTTCTGTGAAAACTCTGAAATTTTGGAGTGCTGTTTCTCCCTCCCCTCCCCCTTCCCTTTTTCATCTTCTTCTCTTCAAATCCCCTCTCTTAATAAGATGACAAAGGACAGAACCCACCTTGGTCAAAATTATGACACAGGCAAATTCCTGATTCACACCTCACTTGGCCCATTGCAATAGCTTCCAAGGTTATGACCCAAGCTCCATCTCTGAGACCCATCCAAGCCACGTTCCACCCTAACCAAAACGAACTCCCTGATGCACAGACCTAAGCTTGTCAGTTTGAAGGCTCTTTGTTGCCTTCAGGTCCAACTACCCCATGATGACATGGAAGGCTTAGCCTCTTCAGGCACTGCCTCCCACACTGCCTTTCGACGACTCGTAACTGCCAGAACGGTGGCAGGACAACTCTTATACATTCAGTGGTGGGCTGAACAACGTTCCCCAAAGATGCCCACACCCTCTTCCTTAGAAGGTGCTGTTACCTTATATGGCTAAAGGGACTTTGCAGATGTGATTAAGTTAAGGATTTTGAGATGGGGACATTATCATAGATTGTCCAGAAAGGCCCAATTTTATCACAAGTCTCCTTAGGAAAAGAGAGGCAGAAGGGCCACAGAAAGAAGTCAATGTGATAACAGAAGCAGAGGCCAGACAAGGCGAGAGATTTGAAGATGTGGGCTTTGATGGTGGAGGAAGGGGTCACAAGCCAAGGAAGGCGGGCAGCCTCTACAAACTACAAAAGGCAAGGAAACAGATCCTCTGCTTGAGCCTGCAGAAGGACCCAAGCTCATGTGTATATCCATTGCGGGTGTAATACCACACGGATGGGGAATGGATGTGTGGGGTGTTTTTGGGGGTGTGGGTGGTGGGGAGCATGGGAATCCCTGTAGTTTCTGAGTAATATTTGGGTAATCTAGGCACCTTTATAAAATGTATATATATATATAATAACATTTATGTAAACAAATACACAT
>JAQZBX010042415.1:0-22022 GCA_029593785.1 Cabassous unicinctus
GTGAGCTGACACAACAAGCTGATGCAACAAGATGATGCAATGAAGAGACACAAGAAGGAAAACACGAAGAGAGACACAACAAACAGGGAGCGGAGGTGGCTCAAGAGATTAAGTACCTCCTTCCCACATGGGAGGTCCTGGGTTCAGTTCCTGGTGCCTCCTAAAAAAGAAGACAAGCATACAACACACAGACACAGAAGACCAGACAATAAGCATAAACAATGAGGGGAGAGGGAGAAATAAATAAATAAAATAAATCTTAAAAAAAAAAAAAAAAAAGCATGATCTAGAGGGCTTCCCAGACATAGGCAGAGCAGTTGGTAAATCCTTGGGTATGACTGAGGAATATTTAGGTTTCTGCTTGGTCTGCATATAGGAGTTTATTTTCACCTCAATTTCCTACATCTCCAGAAGAATATGGTTCAGAGTGGTTATATTATATGCTGAAAGTTTCCTCAATTCTCCTCTTCACTTTAGGGTGTACGTGCTCAACTGTGAATAGATACCAGGCCTCCTTTCTCCTAGTGTGAGCTACTTTTCCCCGGCTCATCTTCTTTGCCTGACATCTCTTGCAAAATCTGAAAAAACGAAAGCTTCATTTAGATAGCAAAAGCAAAGCCATTCGCACCTTTGCATGCTCAGCTTAAAAGAATGTTTCTATTGACTCCTATTTTGAGCAAAAGTTTGAGTTATTATTTCATCCCAAGATGTCTTTGCATTTTATTTTGTGAGAACAATATTGAAATGGACATAGGGTTTGGGCATATTTAATAATCACAAAGTGTGAGAGTGAAGAAGCATTCTCATGAATCACTTAGGATCACCTACCCAGTGCTTTTTAAGCACTGTCTTTTTTCTATGTGGTGTACAATTAGATGGAAGTCTTACCAAATGTAAACAGTGTAAAACTAAATCCATTTCCTTAAACACCTTATAAGTCCCTAAAGTTTCTCAGAAAACAGATTGAAAAGCATTTCTTTAACCTTGTTTACTCATTTTATAGATGGGAAAATAAGTCCCAGAAAATCAAGGACCCATGGACAATCCCACATGTCTAATTCCTTTATGAGAGAAGGCAAATTCAGGAGCCAGTCGGATTGATAAAAATTGAGTTTGTCTTGGCTGACTCCAAGCCTTTCAACCAGAGATGAATGGATTGAGCTGAGCCATAGTTAGCATCTCCATTGCTTCCGTTTTCTTATCTTCATTCTCCTGGGGGCGGGGCCGGTGGGGGGAGCTATATTTTCTAGTCCTGGAAATCAAAGGAAATGAGAAGGGCATTCTCGAAAAGTCAACCACACCCGCCATCCCCAGGGCTTCCTGGTCCCTGGGTCTGGGCTTTCCCCTCACTCAGCCCCACGGGAGCTGGGAGTCTCGTAACACCAAGTCAGCCTGTTCAGCCAGGCGCTTGCCCTTAAGAGAGTACCACGCAAGACCAGAACCCAGTGCAGTAATTCCCATTTGTAAGGAAAACACAACCAATTTTTACTTTCCGAGAAACAACTTGTTCCCAATGGTTCTATTATATTTAGACATTTGTAAGAAAAATATCCAAAAATGGACCGACTGAAAAGGCTAATCTTGTTAAATATTTCCACCAGTACCTAATGTGCCTTATACCTTCATGGGCAAAAATGCTATCACTGATAATACTTTTCCAAGCTTGCTGATGAATTTTTGCCAAAATACATCCACAGAACAAATGGCAATATTTACCAGGCAGCAGATCTATATTATGTGTATCTTGCAGAGCCCATAATTTGGTGGGCTAGGAAACAAATGTGGCATGAAGACTTGTCTTGTGTGGTTGCATGGTGTTTTAAAATTTTTGATTGAGTAGCCAGCATTTAAAATTTAAGGCATTTCATGTAAAAATTCCAGCTTTGTTTGTAAAATCAGAATATTGAGCAATACTGTGCCTAAAGCCTTCAAGCGATGAAAGGTCACTTTGGGCTCCAGCTGAGTGGTGTCTGCCCCCTTTAGATGGGACATACATTCCTTAGATTGCTACTGTTTCCTGTTGTGTAGCCAACAGGGAGGCCTGGTATATTCCTTATAGTGTAGGATAGGCCTTGGTGTTCACACCACTATTAAAAGTGAGACAAGAAATATTTGACATAGAGGGGTACATGTTTCTTACACACAGCTGAACATGGACATGGTTTATCTAGGCCCATAGGCATTTGAATTTGCCACCCCATACAGTGTGTCAATAGATAATTCCAAGATACACATTTTTCTCTATTTTAACATCTCTGACATTGGGAGGCCCTATTAGAATTGCTGCCAACCAGGCAGTGGCCACAGTGAAGTTATTACTAGGTAGTAATGTTGTTATGTTGACTGCGTTTATGTGGAATGTTGGCATGGTGCATATTGCATTTCAATTCTATCAAGAAAAGTCTTTAAGCAACAAAAAGAATCAAATACCTAGGAATTAATTTAACCAGGATGTAAAAGACCTGTACTCAAAAAACTACAAAACAGTGCTAAAAGAAATCAAAGAAGACCTAAACAAATGGAAGGACATTCAGTGTTCATGGAAGGAAAAGCTAAATGGCACTAAGATCTCAATTCTTTGCCAATTGATTTATAGATTCAATACAATCCCAATCAAAATGAGTTCTTAGATCTCATACACAAAGCACGAACAATGGAAAAAAAACACACAGATAAATGGGATCTCCTTAAAATTACACACTGCTGCACCTCAGAGGACTTTGTCAAGAGAGTGAAAAGGCAGCCTACTCAAAGGGAGAAAATATTTGGAAATCGCATATCCCACAAGGATTTAATATCCATGATAAAAAGATCCTATACCTCAACAATAAAAAGTCAAAAGACCTAATTAAAAAATGGGCAAAAGACTTGAATAGACATTTTTTCCAAAGAGGAAAAACAAATGGCTAAAACACACATGAAAAGGTGTTCAACATCACTAGCTATTAGGGAAATTCAAATCAAAACTAGAAATGAGATATCATTTCACACACTATTAACAAAACAGAAAACTGCAAGTGTTGGAGAAGATGTGTAGAAATAGGAACACTTATTCACTGTTTTGGGAAATGTAGAATGGTAAAACTGCTGTGGAAGACAGTTCCTAAGGAAGTCAGGTATAGATCTTCGATGTGACCTGGCAATACCACTATTGGGATATGCCCAGAAGAACTGAGAGCAAGGACACAAACATATCTGCACACCGGGGTTCATGGTGGCATTATTCACGATTGCCAAGAGATGGAAACACCGCAGGTGTCCATCAACTGATGAATAGATAAACAAATTGTGGTATATGCATACGATGGAATATTATTCAGCTGTAAGAAGAATGAAGTCATGAAACATATGATAACATGAATGAACCTGGAAGACATTATGTTGAGTGAAGCAAGCCAGATACAAAAGGACAAATACTTTATGAATGCACTATTATGAAATAAATATAGTGTGTAAACTCATGGAGTTAATAATTAGAATATAGGGCACCAGAAAATAGAAGAAGGGTAGAGAATGGAAAGCTGAGGGTTAATCTGTGCAGAATTGGTAAAAAGGTTGTTTAGAAATGTTTGGAAATGGATAAAAATGTCAAAAGCACATTATACTGTTTGTGTGATAGTGGTTGAAAGGGAAATTCTAAGGTCGTGTATATCACTAGAAGGAAAACTAAAATATGAAACATGGGACTGATAGCATAGTGAAGCCTCATGTGGAAAATAAGTGTGATTAATAGTGCATATATGAGAAGGTTTTTCTCTGAAACAGAGCAACTATATGGCAATGTTACAAGATATTAGTAATAGGATGCTATTTGGGTAAAAATACAGCCAAAGCTAACTATGGACTGTAGGGTATAGTAATATATTAATATTCTTCCATCAATGGTAAAAAAGGAAGAATGCTAAGTGAAAGAAACTAAACACAAAGTACTGCATATTGTTTGACCTCATCTATACAAAATGTAAATACAAATAAATTTATTGAGATGGAAATAATTAGCAGTTATGTATGACAGGGGAAAGACAGAGGGATTGAGAGGTGACTACTAAGGGGTAGGGTTTTTTCTTTTTAGAGTAATGAAAATTCTCTAATATTCCTAATAATGATGAATGCACAGCTTTGTGATTAAACCAAATGTCATTGATTGTACACTTTAGATGGATTATATGGTTTATGAATACATTTCAATAAAACTAATAAAAAAGTATATCTGAGGGAAAGTTTATGTTGTATATATGTTCCCATAATTTAAAAGAAAGAAAGAAAAAGCAACTTAAGGGACAAAGACAATTAAATGGAATACAAGGTCCTGGATGGGATCTAGTAAGAGAGGAGAAAAGGCTCAAAGGGACATTATTGGGACATATGGAAAAATTCGAATATAGGCTGTAAGCTTTATATCAATGCTAAATTTCTTGAACTAGATAACTGCAGGTAAAGTAGTTATGTAAGTGAATGTCCTTGCTCTTAGAAAATTCACATGGCAGTAATAAGTGTTCATGGAGCATGGTGTATACAACCTACACTCACATGCTCAGAAAATGGATTGGATATATAGACAGAGGGACAGACAGATGGACAGATAGATAAAGATAGATGATAGTTTAGATAGATAGATGATAGATAGAAAGAAAGATAGATAGATAGATAGATAGATAGATAGATAGATAGATAGATAGATAGATAGATAGATAGATGATAGATAGATAGAACAGATAGAATGATACAACAAATGTGGCAAAATGTTAAAATTGGTGGATCTGTGTGTCTGGGGTGTGGTGGCAGGGGTATGTTGGAGTTCCCTGTTTGGGGTCTGTATTTTTTTTTTTTAACTGTCCTGTAAGTTTGAAAGTATTTCAAAATACAAATTTTAAAAAAATCTTTAGCAAGATTACACTAATATTTGGCATTGACATGAAAAGTGACTGTCTATGCAGAAAGACAGGGAAACAGCAGCTGGCCATGAATTTGGTGTTAGTGAAGCAAATGTTTTTTGTCTAAGAAATGACTGAAATTCCTTATTTTCTTGGAAAGAGCAACCAAGTGCTTTAGGGGACCTATGAAGGAAAAGCCTACGGATCTAGGAGGCTTTGTTACATTTCGTTACTGAGATAAGTGAAAAGAATCCCTATTACAGGCCAAGCACTGCAAGGGAAGGCAAGGGAAAATGCCAAATAATTTGGAATAGATAAAAGAAGTTTCTAAGCAGAAAGGCGGTGTGGCCCACCCAGGCTTTGAGCAGGAATATGATTAAGGTGTTGTATCATAGATTCTTTGGAAGTACATATTCTTGTTTGTTTTGGTACAGAAAATGATAGTGCATCTCACAATCACTTAGGTCCAATTAAATATGGTAAAACAAAGCCAGAAAAAGGGGGAAAGACTTATTGTCTCTGCTAGCCATGTTCCCTTCGGCTACCATCTATCAGCCTCTTTCAAAAATTGTTTCCCATCTCCAAGCACTGAGTGAAAGAAAACTGGAGGCAAGATACTTGAATGGCATAACTCTTAGGAAAGAGTAAATGCTGCTGTAGTAGGAAATTGAACCTGAAATATTTGCTCAGTCTTGTTAAATAACGCAACCCAAGCTGCCCCTCCTCTGAATAGAAACTCTAAAGGAACGCTAAGTGATACCAAAACACCAGAGAATTGTCTTCCCAAGTATTTCCTAGTTTATAAAGGGCATTTAATGAAAACCCAAAAAGGTTCCTAGTATGCCACAATTGAAGGGGTAGGTAAGCTTGGCCCACTACTGCCTTACAGGCACTGAAACCTGCTGCTCAGGACAGGGACACATCCATCTACTGTCATGTGTTATTACTTATGGTATTGTCATGGGACAAATGTTTGTTATTAGCAGAAGTTTCATGGACAAGTTTTATCATCGGTTTTCTGCTCCACTCCAATTTAACAACAATTTCATATTTTGCCTGCAGGCTAGAGAGATGAGTTTATGCCAAAGACATTTCTATTTTAGCTGTCATAGCCCAAAATGAACATTTTGTTTTTAAAATAAACTGGAAAAATGCATGCAAGAAGGAAAAGTGTAATTTATTTTTTGATGTTTTCCAAACTAATTTAACCTAATTCTGACCATCAAATAGCTGTTTGATTCAGTTGCCTTTCCAGAAAGTGAGATACTGGGTTTCATTTGATTAGAAACACCTCATCTTTACTGGGCAAAGGCCCCCATTCTTAATGCACATTTTAGGGGGGTTCTTTAGCTTTATTTCTGTGCTCAAAGATACTGTGAAATGACCTTGGAAGACTCTCATCCATTTGGGTATTATCTGTTTCTCACATAAGCTGTGATATCAGCCAAATAAATGGTCAGTGTGGGAAAGGCCTCATCATGTCCCTTTTGGTAAAATCCTCAGAGATTTTACTCAGAGGCATAATAAGCACACTCTTTATTTGTAAACCAGAATGAAAATGGTCTTTCATAAAAATTAAAAATTTAATTTTCATTAAACTACACATTAACTACACATAGTAGTGTAGTTCCTTCCTTCAGAAGGAAAATGAGAGCTCAAGGTAAAAAGGTTACTTTCCCTAGCAAACTTTGCTTTCATTTTAAAATTGCTGAATGATTTTGCCTTTGGGCTGACATTTTTCATAACTTTTACAGTTTTCTAAGGGTGAGATTTTGGTGGTTGAGTTTTGAAAGTTTCATTACAACATATTTGAAAACCAACTGAAAATAGTCACTGTTCATTGCTAGAAATTTTACACTTGAATAGAATTAGAACTGGAAGATGTCAGAAGCTTAGCTGGAGTGAATCACATCAACATTGTTTTAAGATTTTAAATTCAGGAGGTTTCCCGGGTTCCCAGGGCAATAAAACAAACTTAATGGGTAAATAATAGTTTATAATAGTTTGTAATAGTTTTTAATGAGTCTGATACAGAGTAGGCACTTAATAAATATTTGTTGAATGAGCTATATAGCATATGTATGTCCAAATGCCTATACTTGAACTATACATACTATCTTTCAATAAAATCCAATATTAGGGCATGTCCTACAATTCAAATATTTAAAATTACTCAACATATGAACTCAACAGTAATAATTATAATAATAATGATTCAATAAATTATAAATAAATATACACTTGGTATTTTTTATTATTATTTGTCTCCTTTTCAGCTCTCTGTCACCTCCAACTCAAATAATGCCTCCAAGACCTCAGCAAATTGTAGGGACAGTGTCTCATGAGAAGGGCACCGATAGTATCCACAGCAATCCCCAAGGCCAAACCACATCAGATCACAAAGAGCTGCATCTTCATCTTCTGAGAGAATAAGAACCAAAAAAGATCTTTTCACTGGTGGAGAGGAGAACAAGAAAACAGGTCATTCATTTATTCATTGATCTATTCCAGTTATGCATGCAGATGGGGAAAATTATATAAAATTGCAGGTGATGGAGGAAAGTCATTTATACAACAATGAGGGCACTCAATTTCAACTATACTGAGAATTCCACAAGAACCTCTCAGCAAAATAAAATATAACTTTATTTAGGAAGAATTGGGGAAAATTTAACATTCTAAATCCTTTTCATAGTGGAGAGTCGGTATGTGGTAAATTGGGTCCAGTACAAAGCCCAGGTGAGGTTAAGACCAAAATTGCTAAACTTAGTTCTTGAGATGCAGATATTATCATAGCTATTTTATAAACTGGAATTTAAATTGCAAAATTATTATTTCTCTATTAAATTCCAAGTCAATCAATTTATTGTAAATGGTACTCTCCAGAAGTTAATAATATGAATAGTTAACAGTGCTAAATTTTAGGGGAAAGAAAACTCTGTATTATCCCATGCAAGGGCAAATTTAGTAATAATTGATATCCTTTGTAAGTCTACATATTTTTTTATTAGAGACCTTGTAGGTTTGCAGAAAAGTTATGCAGAAAATACTGACTTCCTATATATTAATAGCACCTTTATTTGTGTGGTATATTTGTTACAATTGATGAAAGAATATTATTATTATTTTACTAGTGACTATAGTCCATGCTTTACATTAGGATTCCCTGATTGCATTGTACAGTACCTGTTTTTTTTTTATTTTTATTTTTATTCTAGCAACATATACACAACCTTTAATTTCCCCATTTATCCATATTCAAAATAAAATTCTGTACTGTTAATTATTTTTACAATGTTGTCCTAGCATCACCACTATCCATTACCAAAACTTTTCTTTCACCCACCTAGAAACTCTGTACAATTTAAACATTAACTCTCCATTCCCTATCCCCACCCCAGCCCGTGGTAACCTATTTTCTAGTTTCTGACTCTGAATTTGCTTGTTCTAAGTAATTCTACATATTTTATTTTATGCATTTAGAAATATCATTTTGAGAAGGTGTCCATTGGTTCAACAAACTGCTAAAGAAGTCCATGGCAAAAACAAAACAAACAAATATAAAAAAACTCTTGAACTTATTCAACTAAATTAATTTTTAAGAATTAAATAAAGTATATAAGGCAGCCTATGTTCTGTGTTCCTTAGCTTGGTAGAACTTAGAACTGATGATCAGATCAGTGACTCTTCCTTCAAGTCAGTATTGGAAGGGATAAATTAATGACCTGAAAGTCATGAAATGATGTTATCATGATTTAAATCTGGGATGGGAGTTAGAGGCTTACTGACCAGAATTCTACCACGTGTAGTTCTACAGTAAACCAAAGCCTAATTATTTTGCCAGTGCAAATTTGAAAATTAAAGAGAACTTGCAAAAGCTATTAAATTTGGTTCTGTAATAAACGTCTCACACCTGCTTTTTGTAATTCAATGTCATGGACCCTGTGAGTTAATTCAGAGAAAGTATTTCTTTTTTTCCTTGGTTGTTTGGGAGACTAAAGATCTAACTATAGCATACATCTAAAATTCGAGGTTGGGGGGAGAGAAAAGAGACAATGTAAAGTCAATATTCTGACTTGGGCAGCTGAATGGATATTGGATTGCTCCCATCTATTGAGCACCTGTTTGGGCCAGACACTGTGCTAGGTCGTGGGAAGACCATAAAGTTAAGTGAGACAATTTCTTTAACTGACTACATTATTTGGGCACATAGGAAGATCATTATCTCTTTAGAAAGTGAATATTCTGCTAAATGGCACTGTTATGACTTTAAAAACTTAATTCGCCTTCTACCAAAATTTAGTGTTCTCAAGAAATAACTGGACTAACTAGTTTTCATGTCCTCTAGAACCTCGCAGGTATAGTTCCTTCCATACCAAGCACCAAATGGGAACTCCCTGACGAGGGTAACATTTAAGAGAAGGGGCTGAGCTGTGTTGCCAATGGCATTAGATGTCTGTGTGGTATGGCCTAGTGGACCTGGGAGGGCCCTTCTGACCCAGCAGGTCTCTCCTAGACTGCCTGAGATAGTTCATCTCACTGAATAACTCTACATTAGAGATTCAGTGGATTAATATGCACTGTTGTACCTTTGACAACGCACTGAGCCTGCCTTCCCTGAGAAAGTAGAAGTTTTGACCAGGTTGAGGTAGGGGGTGTAACAAGAGCCACTCTAGGAGGTAGAGCAGATGGAGAAGGGCATCACTGCTTGCAATGTGCAGCACCAAGGCATAAGGAAACCAGCTAGCAATGTGAACAAAATTGGATCTATATCTAAAGGCTCTGGGAGAGAGATGTGCCCCAGGGGCGGGGGTGGGCCAGCCTCCTTACCACCCCACAACCCAGTTGACCTCAGAGGGCACTGACTCTGCATTGAAGTCTTCCCCAGGAGAGGACACATAACTTCTGATGTATCTTCAAAGCTCAGCTAAATGTAAGCAGGAAGATGTGAAGGAGACTTTATTAATAACTACAGATACCCGAAAGAAAATAGGAACAGGAACATGCAGCTAAATGATTGGATTATATGGAATAGCTTCCTCCTTTTCAATTTGTGATCTAGCAGCTGCGGGTGGCAGAGGCCATCCTTCCTATCCCACGTGGGCACGCCCTTCAGGCCACAAAGCAAAGCCTGCAGAGATAGCAGTTATCACTCCTGTGCACTGGAACCTTCTTGATGGCAGAGATCACATCTGTTTTGCTCACATTCCTTCATTGAAACATTTTTTATTGAGCACCCACTCTATGCCAGATACTAAGGATACATCATGAAACCAAAGAGACAAAAGCAAAACAAAGAACGTGCATGGAGCAATAAACAGACAATAAGCAAAACATAATAAATAAGTTTGGTTAGATTGAAATAAGTGCCACAGAAATAATAGAACAGGTTAAGGGGGATTGGGAATGGCAGGTGGAAGTTTGTGTGTTGGGCAGGGTGGCGAGCATCTTTGCAAGGCAAAATAGAGTAAGAAAGGAGGCTTTGTAGAGAAGGTGAGATCTTGGCCAAAATTTGAAAGGTTGCTGGAATTAACCATGTAAATGTGGATATAGTGGGGGAAAGTTTTTCATACAGAGGGAAGAATCAGCACCAAGGCTTAAATTGGCAGCATGAGTATTAAATTAGATGAAGGCTGGAATGGAGTGGAGTGGGTTGATGTCAGAGAGCTGACAGGGAACAGGTAGTCATGGGGACATTAGAGGTCATATTAAGGAAAGGACTTGGGCTTTTCCTGAGTGAACTGGGAATCACTAGAGGGTTTTGAGCAGATGGGTGTGACATGATTTGAGCTTAAATTTTATCTGAACCATTTGGGTTGTTGCGGTGAGACTAGACTATGTGAAGGAAAGGTGAAAGCTGGGTAACTGGAGTAGAGGGTGTTGTGATATTCCAAGCAATTGTGGACCAGACCAGGCGATGACAGTGGATGTGGTAGAAAGGGGTCAGGCTGGAGCAATATCTTGAAGGTGGAGTCAACAGAATTTTCTAATGGATTGAATATAGCATGTGAGAGAAAGAGGGGAATCAGATTTTTTAGTTTGAGCAACTGGAAACATAGTTGCCATCGGCCAACATGGGTAGCAGTGGATGGAGCAAGTTGAGGAGTTGGAATGTGAAGAGTTCAGTTATGGACACATTGATTTGGAGATGCTTATGAGATAAACAAATGGAAATGCTGAGTGAGCAATTGGAAAAATAGTCTCTACTTTTGGACTGGAAAACACTGCTGGATATGTAGTAAGCACTCAATAAATATTTGTTGAATGAATGAATGAATGAATGAATTTAAAATCTGTCTACCAAGGTCCCGTTTTGGGTCTAAGGACTTTCCTCTTTCCCAGAAAATTGTCACAGAAATATTCACTATCTTTTGTGGCGACATCAATCTATATGGCATCAAGAGATAACACTTTCAAAACATAGCAGAGTAAGTCTTACATGTATACAAACTACTGTCTGTAATATTTATACATAAATTGCTTATATATGGGTTTGGGTATGTGGGGGTTTCTGTGTTGATTGTATGAGTCGTTATAATTTTTACAAAGTCATTAAACAAGTAGAAACTAGGATCGGGTCAAGGAAAGTGACGTGGGTAGCCTCAAACACACAGGGCATATTTCTCACTTTGCTTAGGATTGCCTTGGAGCAGACTGAGAGAACTACAAGCCAATATCATGAAATCAAAGACCTCTAGGGGGGCCCTTAAATTACTGTTTGACCCAGAAAGTGCTCCCAGTAATTCAGAAATGGCAGAGGTGAACAATTAGGTTTCAGATCCTATAATCTGAACTTTCTTCTTTCTCCATTTGCTCCATTTGTTTTTCTAGAAAATTTGTCCGTATAGGAGGTAGCTTAGCTATTGAAAGAATTGTTCTCAATAACTTGTAGTAATATTGTAGCATATATTTATTTTTAAAAAAAGAAGCTCCCCTATCCAACCAGAAATCATGTGGGTCTTAGCATACACATTGCATTTCTACAGAAGTAATTAAGACAGTATGAAAGAGCCACCAATTTGGTGGAAAGCCAAGTAGTTTGTTTATAAATGTGGTTTTCTAGATACATGCTTAGAATTCTTAGCAAATAAATATTTGCATGATATTTTTGTATAGAGATTAATTTCTCCTAGAATAAAATGGGTATTTGAAAATAATCTTGTACTTAGCTCCATACATCCTTTCAGTGATATTATAGATTTATAGAAATATTCCTATTAAATGGAAACTGGTTTGTAGAGCATGTTATTTTGGTGAACTTAATTTAAAATGTGGGCCATATTCAAACTGTGGAGTGTGCTGTTTATAATAATTCACAATAGAGAATGATGGAGACAAAAATATATCTGGCCATTTTAAGAAATCACTCTCACTAGTAGCTATGTTTCTTTCTTTATGATATTGTAATTTCTAAGGTACAGTCAAAATCTGGGTTCTATTACATATATCTGGGAGTGACCACATCTGCAGACCACATCTGCAGAAAGTTTTAAAAAAGAGAATTCATCTTTTTCTAGAAACATAAAATTAGCTGTTGAACAAGGCTGTTTGTATATAAACTATTGTTACCTTTTACCCAACCAGAAAAGGGGAGTTGAAAAATTTTGCATCAGGACCTCCTTGTTTTTCTTCTGTTCTGCCCTATCTTTTTGTTTTCATCATAAATATTAATGACATTTTTTACTGGGCCTGATGCTTTATAGTATTTTCATCCCCAGTCATTATTTTTACTCCTATATCAGTTGTCCTATGAAAGAAGTAGAATAAGTTGTTTGATCTTAACAACAAGAATTCTTTCAGGTTTACTACATGCTGAATTGCATGTTTTCATGAAGGAAATGAACAAAATTGGAAAACCGAGTAGGTATCATAGCTATATTTATGAAAGTATAGCAATTAACAACAAAATACTAGTCAGTAACTAGATGTGAACTTTAACATCATTTTAAATGTTTATGATTGTGAGTTTAACCTACAAGAGTTTTAATTACTAAAATATATGAATTGGAAAATAAGATTTGGTACCCTAAAAAGGAAGATGGTATTTTTGTGCACATAAAAAAATAAATCCTGGGAAGTGGGTGTGGCTCAATCGATAGAGCTCCCGTTTACCATATGGAAGGCCCCAGGTTTGCTACCCGGGGCCTCTTGGGCTGATGCAGCAAGACCTCACAGCAAGGGGGAGATAAGCAGACACAGAAAAAACACACAGCAAATGGACACAGCAAATACAAGCAGCTAGGGGGGGGATAAATAAATAAATAAATATTTTTAAAAAAATAAAATAAATCCTAAAGTAAGGACTGTCCTCTGGCAGAGTTTAGCTGAACTTAATATTATAAAGTGTCAGCTTTAAGGAGGATCTCAAGACAGTATGTTTTTCAAAGAAAACCAGGTCTAAGGAACACTACTTCCTCACCATTTCTCACAGCTTAATCAAGCTTGGCTTTATTCCTAGAACTTGATTAGAGGGTTCCTTAAAAATAGATCCTACATTCTTTGGGGCGCTAGACTTCTTCTGCCTTATCCTCCACTCACTTCAGGCCAATTTGGCATCAAGCATCCTTGCAAGCTCCCATGGCTATAGGTTCCTGGTAAAAGGGGGTGGGGCTGGGGGAGGGTTGCTGATAACTTGAATTGTGTAATTAGCAATTTCTCTATCATAATGCATTTTTCCAGGTTTTCCTTTGCTCAACTAGAAAAAGGGAAAACTGCCACAAAGGAAGAGAAAGCTGTACCCTTCGCAGTCTAGTTTATTTCCTGTTTCTTTTCTTCTCCTTCATATCAGTAAAGACACCAAAATTATCCACATTAGGGTACTAGAGTTGAGGAGAATAAAGACCAAACACAATCAAGAGACATGTTTCCTGTCCCCTTTAAACAATACGCTCCCTGGAGCTCCATACTCCTAGAAGTGGGTTCCTCCAAACGTGAAGTTGCAACTCCTGCTCCTTGTTCTCATTTTGTGTCACAGTATATATTGTTTTGAATAGTGTGTTTCAACGGAAAAAAATATATACAATCTTTTAGAACACTTAAAGCCTAAAAAAGCACAATGGCTGTTGAGGATTTTGGTTTTGTGAGGAAGTTTTTTTAAAAAAAAACAAACATTAACTTTATACATTTCTCTGCTGTTCTGGCGATAGTGATAGCTGGAAAAGGTGCTTACTAAAAATCTCTTCATTTAAGCAGTTCTGGAAATTCTAATACTTCCCCAGATCCATTTGAACTGGTTTTCTGTGCATCAAATACTCTCTGTTCTCTGTTCTCTGTTCTCTGTTCTTAGTTCCTAAAAGGACAATAACCAGACCTTCCCAGTTCTGCTTAAGATAACATCTCAAAGCAAAACTGCAGAATGGTGTCAAGCACACCTTATAACCCTGTAACTTTCCTCAGAAGCAAAAAACTTGATATCCTTGAGCGGTCAGCTGCTCACACAACAATATCCACCTATAAACGATAAATTTCTGTAACCAAGACAACAAGCAGGAATTTGGCATGCTTGAATAACACAGGATTGAGAAATTAGCCCACATCTTCCTCATGACACCCTTGAAAAGTCCAGCATCATCACCAACATGGCAAGAATGCATCATGAAGTCCTCACTTGATCCTCAACTCCTACCTGCTTTTATTTGCCTATAAAAACCCTAGCTCACATTCTCACTTTGAACTGCTTGGGGGAAGATTCCCTCTGTTCCTTGCTTGTGCCTGTGCAAGGAATCACTTTCTCACTGAGAGACATGGTTCTCCTTTGTGGCACCAGATTGAGTGGGCCCTTCTAATAAAAATAGCCTTTGAGGCAGTATCAATAGTTACCCAACTATACTTCACCAGCCAGTTGCAACTGGCAGCATAAAGTTAGTCTAACCATTTCATTATTAGAGCTTATGAGATTTACTAACTGATAACATGGCTATGTTATTGTCCTAGTTAGTTGAGTTATAATAAATTTCTTTAAGCTTCATGCTTTATGGAAGCTGTCACTCCTGTCTTGGGGTGGAAGAGAGGGACAGAGGCCTATTCTGTCAGCAGTGGTTGAGATTTTCTGGCTAGGTGGGCAAGCTTGGGTCAGGAAGAATGGAGGTAAGCCAGCCGGGAGGTGCGATGCATGGTGCCATTTTACCAGAGAACAGTATTTTAAGGACCAACAGCCTTTGTGGTAAAGCTCAATAGCCTCCACAATTTCTCTATTCCCTGGACAGAAGTGATGCTGGGAGGAGGTGTCTGCTGAGATGAATAGCTGGAAAGTGCTGTAAACCATTGAGCAGCAGTGAAGGGGCAAGGCAAGGCAGTAGGGCCCTGGGCACTGGGAATTCCACGATGGTGGTCCTCACCGCCCACACTTGTTCTGGCTGACACCCGCATGACAAAGTGGCTATCTGTGCTGGAGAAACTGGGCGAGGTTATGCTCTGATATGAACTTCCCAAGGACTGAATGTCTCAATTCCACCATCACATTTATAGCCTCATTAGGACACAAGTTGCTCTCTGAGGGCAGAGTGTCCTTGTCAGGGGGAAAGGTTCCCTTACAAATTTTCAGAAAGTAAGACTGTGCAATTAGATTGTAATAAGGGGACAGAAAAGACTTTTCTGGCCAAGTTTCCCTAATATGATCTTCAAAGTCCGTATTCTGAATTTCAGTAATTCTCTTTATGTAGCAGAGTTTGGAATTCTTTCTCTGCAGGCAAGTGTCTTATTGCATCTGAAACTTGAGGAAAATTTCACCTTCTAAATTTTTTCATCTTTTAAACTGTGGATTTGGAAAGTGAGAGGATTCTGATTGCAATTGTGGTGCGTCGAATCATGGCTCCCAAAAAGGCGGGTTCAAGTCCTAATCCCTGGTACCGATGAATGTGGAAATAGAGTCCTTGCAGATAGAAGTTAAGAGAAGGACCTAGTCCAATGACTAGTGTCCTTGTTAAAAGAGGAAAATTCAGACACAAAGTCACATAAACACACAGACACACAGTCACACAGGGAGAAAACCATGTGATGACAGAGGCAGAGGTTGGAGTGTTACAGCTACAAGCCAAGGAGCAGCAAGGATTGCTGACAACCACTAAAGCAAGGAGGGATTCTTCTGTAGGATTGTCACAAGGAGAAGGCCCTGCTGACACCTTAATCTCAGGCTTCTTGCCTCCAGAACTTGAGAGAATAAATTCGTATTGTTTTAAGCCAACAGTTTGTGGTACTTTGTTATGGCAGCCCTGGGAAACTAAGACATAACCATTGCCAAAATGTGTTCGGTTATTTCCAGTACTGTCCTAATCCCAATCAGTGAGAGAGTAAAACAGACCTGCTGCCTGCTTTTCAGATGTGTTCTCCAAATTGTCACATTTTCCTGAAATGGATTTCCCCGGATGTCATAATTACCGATCTTTGCAATGGCCATTGGCTGACGTGCATTTGCAAAGGAAAGAAAAACCATATAGATATAAATACAGAGGTAACTTCATGACATATTTTACATAGTAGTCACTCATTTTAAGAAAGCAAAATACCCATATTATCTGTGTTGATGTCTTATCTTTTAGACTATCCACTAATTTGAGGCAATTTATTCTATTTTATTTCCTATTTATCTTTTCTCTAGGAAAATTATTAAATGAAGAAATGGAAGAAAAAGAATGAGAGGGGAAAGAAATAACCCTACTAGAATAAAAGTGATAACCTTACCTTATGGTATCATATGTTGGTTAAGAACTTCAACTTTGCTTTAAATCCTTCCTCTACCCATTCCTGATTATGTGGCTTTGGACCACTTCCTTAACTAGTCATGTTATTAGAAGCACTGCCTGAAGAAGCTGGGGCATTACACAAAAGTGCCAAACACTCTGAAATCAGTCTCTGGAATAAAGTGGTTAGTTAGTACATGTGTGCTGAATGAATGATGTGACAAGCAGTATCTAAAGACTGGGGTAAGGACAGTGCCCTTGCAAAGGTTATCTGAGGAGAAACACTATGAGGTGAGGGTGATGGAACTGATAAGTACTTGGACAGGGTCAAATGACATGAAAGCACAAGATAGGGGATACTCCCGTTGAAAAATTTGAGGAAAGACTGTACTAGTCAGGGTTCTCTAGGGAAACAGATCCGACAGGAGATATCTGTAAATAGTAGGAGAGTTTATAAAACTTTCACATGACCGTGGGGATGCACAAGTACAAATTCTGCAATGCAGGCTGCAAACCAGGGGCTCTGATGAAGGGCCTTGATGAGTTCCCAGGAGATGCTGGCTGTCTGAAGTCGAGCTGGAAAATTCTCTCTGAATGCTGAAATCACTTCCCCTTTCAAGGCCTTCAACTGATTGGATGAGATGTCACTCATTGCTGACAGAAATCTCCTCAGTTGTTTGTAGATGTAATCAGCCATAGACTCAACCAACTCACTGACGGTTAAAGTCTATGAAATGCCCTTGTATTACAATTAGTCCAGTGCTTTCTTGACCAAACAACTGGGCATCATTACCTGGCCAAGTTGACACATTAGCCTAACCATCACAAAGACCAAATACTTTCTCAGTATTTATATAGATGATCTAGTGTGTAATACGTCACGGGCATGTCAAAAATCCTTTCCCATACCTCCAAAGCATGCATTCCCACTATCCAACCAACAACAGGGTTCATCTTGTCAGCAGAGAGGCCATATACATTTTTTAAATAATATTTGTTCTTGTTGTTTTACTATACATCTAGTAATGTTTAAGATTAAAAACTTGGAGCATTATTTTTTAAAGAATAAAGAACAGAGAATTAGATTGCATTTACTATTGTACATTTATGTCACCTCTTTTCAATAAACCGTTTTCCAACACAAGGAAGCTTGAATTTGGGGAGAATTTTCCAGGCATGTTTTGACATTATTATCCAGAAAATTATGTTGATAGGAACAGAAGAAAAAGTAAATGGGAGGAGAAGAGAGAAAGAAGACTTTCCTTAAATCCCCTAGATATCTGAAATTTGCTGAGAGTGACAAGAAAAATATTGCCTTTCCCTTAAAATGAAGAATGGAAAGGAAAAAAATAAAAACATTGTATGTTAGAATGTGATTCGTTTTTAGAAAATGAAATAGTGAAATAGTTTGTCAGACTACCTGGGATCAGCGGAAAAAGTCACCACCACAACGCAGGAACTTGGCAGGGCCTAAAGGAGATGTAGACATACTATCTTATCTCCAGAGAAGAGCCTCTGCCTCTGAGTTTAATCCTTTTGGCAAGGAAGAGTCAGGAAGCTCACAAGCCTTCAGCCTGGCTGGGCGCATGCTGCACCTGTGTGGAAGATAAACAAGGAACTCCAAATCTCTGCACCACTCTTTAGCCTAAATAAAGTTTACATTTCTCCAGATGGATGGGCAGTTTCGAGCCAAAAATGAGAGACAGAAACACACCCACTGTGGAAAGAGATAAGAGCCAGCCATCTTAGATAGTGGAAGATCTGGAGACACCCAGTCCCAGCCCAGAAAGTCACCCTAAGGAGACTGGGAGGAAATTCTTAATCTTTGTGGAATGAGAGATTGTAATCCATTACCTGAGCAAATGGAATTACATGCAAAGGATCTCAAGTGACAAAAGACACAATTGTCTTGGATTTAATATTTTACTTATCTACTGGCACAACACTAAGCTGTTTTGAAAAGACAAAATAAAGATAGCATTTCTATAGAGACAGAACTTTTTGTAGCAGAAAGAGCATGACTCTGGGGGTCGAATATAAGTTTAAATCTCAAATCTTCATTTTGTTTCTTTGGTGACTTTTATAACAAGTTACTTACCTTCTTTGGTCTCCAGTTTTTCTTTTGGAAATAGTGATAACCTGCTTGCTGGTTTGTGGTGGGGGTTAAATGTCCTTGGCACATAATGGACGTATGATAAATGGCAGGTCCTCATATCATATTCCAAGGACTTGGAATGTAATATGAATCCTGAAATCCTCAGAAGGTATTCTGCAATGATTTCTTTTTTCTTTTCTTAGATATAGAATGCACACTGTGGTTCTGGTTTTAGAGGATTATCATAAAATAAAAATAAAATGTTAAAGTCCTGATTTTAAAAATAAAGTTCAGGGGGGAGTGGATGTAGCTTAAGCAGTTGCGTGCCCACCTCCCACATGGGAGGTACCATTTTTGGTTCCTGGTGCCTCCTAAAGAAGACAATCAGATGAAATGAGCTGACACAATGAGGTGATGCAATGAGCTGACACAAGGAGCAGACACAATGAGCAGGTAGCAGATGTAGCTCAAGTGGTTGGGGACCCACTTTCCACATGGGAGGTCCCATGTTTGGTTCCCAGTGCCTCCTTTTAAAAAAAGGAAGACAAGTAGACAAAGAGCAGACACAATGAGTAGACAATGAGCAGGCAACAAGCAGACAGATGAGGGGGTCACCTCGAGGTGGGGGGAAATAAAGTTGAGGAAAGTGTTCTCTGCCATCCTTGATTTGTTAGCTTGCTCTACTTCAGTCTATCCACCTTTAAAACGGGCATAGTATTCCTTATCCTTTTGGATCATTTATAACAGATCACAGAGGAATAATCATTGAATTTCTGAACGTCACAACATTCACATTTTAAACTCTTCTACATTTATCTGTAGCACTCGAGAGAATGAGTGCAAATACCAGGTTTTCCCCTACTATAGAAATGTGGGACCTGGTACATTCAAGTGGTAAATCAGTGACACCCAGTGGCTGCCGCTTTTATATTAACCTGTTTTTCCCCTCAATTCAAACTTCTAAGATTCTGGAAGTCTTAGATGCCTCTGAAGAGAGACTTTCTCAGCAGTGAGACAACTTTTCTAGGAAAATAGAGAGTACCGGAAAGTAGGAGAAACGATTCTGGAAATTCCCTGACCCTTCATTTTGCATTCTATTAAAGAGTATACTCAGGCTTTCCTGTCACTGTTGGATTTCCCAAAAGATATTCCCATCACGGAACAGGCATGTCACACTGTCCAAATTCCAGCTAAATTCTAATCTGTCAGAGACAGTTGGGAATGTTCCTTAGAAATTAGATGTCCTAGGTGTTAGCAAAACTTTACTGAAGGTTAATTCGGAAGCCCCTCTCTGATATAACAATGGTGGGGGCTGGTTAGAGGCCTGCAGTCCTGGTCACATCAGCCATCTAATTGCTGCCTCAAGCCCCACACATTGGAAGTCACGGAGATGCTTATCATTATGGAGCATGCCTGGCCTTGAATCCCAGCTCATACCTCTGCTGTTGGATATTCTTGGAGAATTTATAATCTGTTGGAGCTTATGTACAGTTAGGTGGTAAAACCCAACTCATAGTTTGTCATGTACCAAAAGTGATGGTCATATAGTGGGCATTCAGCAAATATCAGTCATCATTGCCCTTTTTCAATCCGTTGGTGTTCTCTGTGAACCTAGGTGCAGGACGTCTGAGAAAAACCCTCCTCTGAAATTGGATGAGTTTGTTGTACTTTTCAGGTGATCTTTCTCTTTTTCTCTCGAGTGACAGCTTGGGTGGAAATGTACTCACTGCCATCCTTTACAATGAAGGGGTAGGATTATTTTCCTATTAGGACTAATAGTACTTCAGTTTTCTTGGATGAAAGACTCTAAAGAAAAAGTGCATTATAAAATTGTTAGCTAATAATTTACATGTGAGGATTAGTTTTTTTTCTCACATAAAACATTAAAGAAATCATAATAGGACAGAGATATGCTAAGTAAGGCAATTAGGTAATGCAGCCCATAAATGACTACACAGAGGGTACATTAGTGCAAAAGTCTGTGCTTCTTGGTTGCTGCTCCTTTTAATTGTTTGATAAATGTTATCAACGAATAAATTATTGAACTATGTAAATAGAAATAAGGAGGTAAGTCAAATTTACAAATGATGATCTTTTTAATTAGTTTTTCCTCCCATTATCCAGTAGTTGGAGGGTTATAAGAAGGTAGACCCAGTCATAGACAGAAGTGGAAATCTGTATTTTCTTTACATACAGTTACAGTGTGAATAAATCTGTTATCCTTCCTCATTGTTATAACCAAGAGTTTACCCCCAGGCTCTAGCATTACACACAGATAGTGCTGTTTAGATGAGAGAGCTTTTCCATGACACATGACACATGTCACAGTTACTTGATTTACAAAACCAAGCCTAGGGAAGCGGGTGTGGCTCAATCAATAGCGCTCCCGTTTACCATATGGGAGACCCCGGGTTCGCTTCCTGGGGCCTCCTTGTGAGGGCGGGCCGGCCCGCGCAGCGTGGTGGGCTGATGCAGCAAGACCTCACAGCAAGGGGGAGATAAGCAGACACGGAGAAAACACACAGCGAATGGACACAGCAAACACAAGCAGCAAGGGGGGGATAAATAAATAAATAAATAAATCTTTAAAAAAAAAAAAAACAACCAATCCTAACTCATGTTTGGGCAAAGTGTTTACCTTAACAAACAAACTGGCTCAGTGATTTCCAGGACCAAATGAAGAGAACATGGAATTTTTGTAGGAAAATACAGTGTCAATTCTTAAACATAACTTTTAGGCAAGTTGACCTGGAATTTTGTCAAAACTTAAACTTTACCCCCACTTTTGTTATGATCATGCAATATTTGGTTATCTGATATTATTTGTATGGGACAACTTTAAAACATTGCTCCCTAGCCAATTTTATGATTTCATTTGATTTAGCTTTTAAAGGAAAAGTCCATGTGCTTTATCTATCTCTGATGTTAATATGTCAGGTTGCATGAAAAATTAAGGGAGATAGAAAATGTACAGAAATTAAAAAAAAAACACATAATTTTTGTTTCACTGTAGCCCAAAACAAACAAATATCTCTCAAATGCCCATGTTTCACAAGCTTTTCATGCATGTTCTACTTTTCCAAATGAGCCATAGCCCTGAAGGGAGGAGAGTGCTCCTTTCACCAAGGGTCACGGGCTTCGAAGCTCACCTCACCAGTTCCATCCTCAGGAGACACCCGAGCAGTCTTAACACAGCAAGAGAAAATCAGGCAGAACTTTCCCAGCAAACGAGTCTGTGTGTTACTGTGGGACCAAGCTGATCTCCCACAGTTATAAATAGATTCTTTTTTTTTTTTTTAAGATTTATTTATTTTTATTTATTTATGCCCCCCCCCTTGCTGCTTGTGCTGCTGTGTCTATTCGCTGCGTGTCTTC
>JAQZBX010042416.1:0-16679 GCA_029593785.1 Cabassous unicinctus
GTTAGTCCTTCTTCCAACTGGAGATGTCATCTTCACTTGGCTTTGCCAGGCCAACCACCCCTACTTCCTTCGAGCTTTCATCACAGAATAGCACAGTTTCTATCTATTACCCTGGTTGTCATCCTTTGAACACACACTAGGTTGTCAACATAATGTTTAAAACATGGTGCTCAAAAATAACAATGCTCCTAGAAACGCCTGGCCAGTGCAGTGGACTGTGGGACAAAAAAACTCATCTGAACCAGGGCCTGCCATTCCCCCTGTTCCAAGCTGAACTGGCATCACCCCCTGGGTGGCCCTGCCATACTGCTGAATCGTTTAAAGCCCGTCCACAACGGAAATCCACAGATGTTTTTCACAGAGCTGGTGCCAAGTTATTACTCTCACCCTATATTTATGCAATGGATTTTTGTGTTGTTCTTTTTCTAACTTTATTTTCAGAAACTGCATTAAACATTTCTTGTTTTCAAAATCCATCCTTCACAGAGAAAACAAGAAATCTCTGAAGTCCATCTTTGGATTGTTTGGGGATTCTTTCCAACTAAGTAACATTTTCAGTTGAGAGAAGTGTTTCTTTGCTTTGCTCACATTCTTTGAAGAGCAACTGGGTGTTGACTGTCCAGATGTCGGTGTTCGGCAAATCCACGCTGGACTCTTGCCTGTGGAATCAGCCTATACCTCATGGTGTAGGTTTGCAGGACTTAGTGTTTTTCCCTGGTGTATTTGGGCTGGGTTTTGTGGTTGGAGCGTAAGACTTCTCCTTAGTGCTGATAGAAAGCTTCTACTTTTACCATGACTTTGAGCTGTTCTGTTGCAGGTTTTACAAGTAATCAACCATACACTTTTGTAGTGTATTTCTCCTTCTTTAAAACAGTGGATAATTTTTTGCTTCTCAATGAAGTTTCTGTATTTTGGCCTCGGGAGTTATCCAGCATCAGCAACTGGAAACAGTATGGACACGTTTCTTCAAAAGTGCTTTTATCACCTCCCGTTTCCCCTCCAGTCCTTCTCTTACAGGAGATAGTGGCCCTGGCCCAGGCAGCTAGCTTATAGTTTCTGTGCCACAGCCTCAAAGTAGTGCTTCTGTCTCATCGCCCCACCGCTTCAACGCCGCGGAGACCCAGTGCAAAAAGAAGATATCAGAGGCCGGCTTCCCAGCATGAGCACCTTGGTCTTCCAGACCCAAGCACCTTCTGGAAACCACAATGGATTTTTAAAACCCAATCGAAAAACTTTATTTTACTCTGTTAACCTTTCATTATCTTGCTTTCAGCCTAACGACAGACTTGATATCCTGAATCTCGTTCGTTCTATCTTTATCACATTAGCTTACAACTTTGCAATATCTGCAAATTCAATAAGCATATTTCTCCAACTCCATCCAAAGTGCTGAATGAAAATACTGGACAGCACGTTCCAATATCTCTGTGGGGATGCACTAAGGACCTCCTCCTGGCTGACATAGAGATGTTCATCAAAAGTTGTTTAAACAGCTGGGAACCAAAATGTCCACAGGTTCCCTCCACACTCTAATGAAAGTGTTTCGTGATCCTAGAGAGCAACCTTCTTCAAGGGGTTCCCTAAAGACCAGACTACCAAAGTGCCATCTGATTTTCAGCTGCAGCCCACGGCCTCCATGACTGAACTGTGGTCTTTGTTGACTGCTGCTACAAATATGCTTCCTAAAAAGTCTAAGAAGCATGCCAGACAGTGATGTCATTAGGAGTTACTCCTGAATTAGGAAGCCAAGAAGTCATGTGGAGATTTACCAATTTCTCCCATGGTTTGTGACTACAGGTATGGAGAGAGGAGAGGAGCATACATAAAAGGTAAGGTCACTGGTGCCCAGATCTTGTTTTCTAATACCACTATCCAATAGAAGGATCAAGGGCTCCTTGGAGAAATGGCTGATTCTAGGACGAGGGCAGGAAATACACAAAATGAGCCTGAAGTATTCTGTAGTGCAGAAAAGTAAGGAAGTACACAAAGAACAAATACAAAAAGTCCCACATTGATAGGGTTCTATCAAAGGGACATAGGAACTGACTAAAGGAGCTCTCAAGGACCAAAGACTACTATAAAGTAGTATTGGATTATAGTCCAAACTATAAAATAAATATCCAAAAGTCCATACTGACATAAACAAATGATTTAATAAATTAATAAATGGGGGACAATAAACAAACCTCCTGTGCAGAAGAATTCCAAATAATTTATGCAGACACTCCATCCTCAAGGAAGTAGTGCATAATTCCCCACTTCTTAAGTGTGGGCTGCATATAGTAACTTCCTTGCAAAAGAATACAGTATAGAAAGAGGGAAAAAAGGGTAACTTTACAGCAGAGAAAACTGACAAACACTACCACAGCTAGGTGATCAAGGCAATGTGACAAATGTACCCTTGATATGATGTGATGAAAATGACACTTTAATCTCTGTGGTCTTCCTCAAAAACCCATAACCTCAGTCTCATCATGAGAAAAACATCAGACTTAGGGACATTCTTCAAAATATCTGACCAGTATTCCTCTAACCATCAAGGTCATCAAAAACAAGCAGAGTCTGAGAAACTGGCATAGCCAGGAGATGGGGTCTTGGAACAGAAAAAGGATGTTAGGTGAAAACTAAGGAATCTGAATGAAGTGTGGAGTTTAGTTAATAATAATGTATCAATATTGGTTCACTAATTGTGACAAGTGTATCATATGAATGTAAGATGTTACTAGTAGGGGAATCTGAGTGTGGAGTACATGAGGGCTCTCTTTTACAACTTTTCTGCAAATCTAAATCTATTCTAAAATACAACATTTATTGCAAAACAAGGGGGGCGGGGCATATGGTGTGTATTTGTGTGGCTGTGGGTTGGGGGGGAGGGTTGGAGAGAAAGGAAAAGAAGTTTTGGGAAAACATATTCTATCTACATGAACTATCATCAAAAGTTGACCTGTGTGAGATTTGACCGTTGAATAATAAGTTGAGCAGTGGAGTGGAAATTAGAGGTAAGCCATGCTTGTTACATGGAAAGATTCCAGCTTCTTAAATTCTTTGATTTCAATTAAACCCTGAATCCTATATTGTGAATTTGACTCTTTCTAAAAGAAAGTTGTATTTTTTATATTGCTCTACCCATTTCACCCCAATTTCTATAGCGTGAAAAGTTTTCAGAGACTATATCCATTAAGCCAGAACAACCTAATAATGACATTAACAAGTAATTGTGTCCATAAATAGAGTTATATACTTTTAAAAAATTCCATACTCGTGGTTTTATTGACTGAAAATCACATGCATGGTTGAGTAGCATTAACTGTATATATTAAACTATGCAGATTGGCTGTCGGTACACTAGCCTGCATCATAGTAATAAGACATCTTATTTTCTCCATATGTGGAATTTCTCCACAATTCCATTGGTCATTCCCCTGTGGTTCAGGCAATTGGTGAACCACAGGGGAATGACCAATGGAATTGTGGGTTCTGAGACACCTGTTTATTTTCATCCTGATTCATAATCAATTGTGTTAATGATCTATTTCATGGGTCTTCCCTATGATTATGTGTAAGAAATAGTGAAAGGGAAGTTTGCTGTGTTTTGCTGTGTATAATTCTGACTTCCCCAGTCACAGAGAAGCCTAGAGAAAACTTGAGGGAGGGAAAGCTTAACTTGGAGACCCTCAATCTCTTTTTCGTTGTTGGTGGTGTTTTTTATTCCTCGATAAATGCTGACTCTATCTCTATAAAAGGTTGATTCGACTAAAATCATTAGCAACAGTAAATAAAGGAAGTGTTCTTTAGCTATTTGGAAAACATTTCTCACCATCAATTCATATTCGGAGCACACTAGTAAGGTTTAGAGTATCTTGCCTGGTCACAGTGGCTACTCTGAGAGGTTCGGGGTCACAGTTGCATAACCGACCCCCTCTGCCAGGGACCAGACTCCAGTGTCCATCAGCACCAGGGTCACAGGCCAGGCGTGTGACAGTCAGCAGGCAAGGGTGTGAGCCAGTGGCAGGGTCACAGAGGCAAGCTCCCCCACCAGGGCAACACTCATAGGGGCTCACACCAGAAGACTGGCAGGAACATGCGGGGACAACAAAGCCATCCTTAGAGGTACAATCAGTGATAATGCTGACATTCAACAAACCATACGATCAGCTGTTTAGACCTGGAAGTATCATTTCCTCAAAGCGCTCTGGGAAGAAACGCATCATAACAGTGTAGGATGTACCAAGGCATCTAAGACAGTTGAACGGGGTTTTGACTTCCCCAAACAGCAATTTCACACAGCTGTGATCCAAGAACGCACAGTTAAGATCACCTTATTGCTCATTTTTTCCTCATGTCTTTTCATCAAAATTCCATTTATTTAAATGAGCTGGAAAAAAAAGGTGTACTAAATTGACTTGGGTAAACTGAAATTGTTAAAATACCTCCTAAAAGCAGGCAATTTATTCTCTTTTTGATGAGCATGTTACAGTGCAGATTCCTGGGCCTCACTCCTGGAGGTTCTGGTTCAGTGTGTTTGAGGCCCAGCCCAGGGATCTGCACGTTAATGTGCCCCATGCCTGGCCCAGGTGATTTTGGTACACATGCATCCTGGACCACACTCTGAGAAACAATGCACTGAATCCACCAGAACCGTGTTAAAGGCAAGGGCCACAAAAGGCAAACTAAAATCACCAGTGAGCAGACTGTGGCTGCATCTGGAAATACCAGTGTTTCTGCTGATGAGTTCAGTGTGACAGCTCTGTCAGCCAGTGGGCACTGCTTCTGCTTGCTGGGACTGGCCTAACTGAAGTGAGCATAGGAAAGCTGACACCACATTTACCAGCTGCACTCAGCTGCCACATACCCTCCTGGGAGCCTTGCAAACTTACTTCTGCAAGTCTGATTGAGGGCTGATCCAAAGTGACCTGGTTTGCAGAGCTGGCAGTTCGGCCCCTGAGTGTTGTGCAGACATCTCAGGCACTCGCCCGTTACCCGGCTGCAGGACTCTGGATCAGTCACATCTATGTTGTTATTGCAGGCACACGGACGGCAAGGCGCTCCTGAGATTCTTGGATTTCCATAGAAACCAGGAGAGCATTCTCCACACTGAATACCTGAAAGAGGGGTAGGGGAAAGGGATGGGATGAGAGGACTGTATGTGTTGGTGGGTGGGGGCAGGATTTGATGTTGTAAAAAGAGAATATTTGGACTCCTCTAGGCACGAGGAGAAGCTGCATATTTGGGCTGCAAGGAAAAGTACACTAAATGAAAATAAAATATTTATTTGTGATGACTATCCATTCAAAAATAAAAAGATTATACAGAGCTAAAAAGATCTTGATGAATAATGGATCCTAGTCTTTCTTCAAAAACTGTGGAGTTGCAGTCCAAGCATTCCTAAGTCTTTATAGAACCAGGAACAGCCTGGAGTGCCCTGGGACCCAAAGCTAACCTCAGTCCCTGTTCTCCTTCCTGTTTCCCAACCCTCAACGGCTCCTAGAGGTGAAACATGACTACAGTGAACGCCCCGAAGCAGCCTTGAAGGGAAAGCTCAAATGGCAACGGTCTGAGACATGCATCTGGGAGTGAAGACTGGTGAGTGTTGTTCTCTTAATGCGGGGTTTCTTAACCAGGGGACCCGTTGGGGGTCCGTGGAAAGATTTCAGGGGGTCTGTGAGCTTGAACTGAAAAAAAAATCAACTTATTATCTTTATTTTCTCTGACTGAAATATAGCATTTCCTTCATTTATGAACGTATGCAATAAATTACAGTAGTATTCATTTATATCACATTACAGTTGTTGCCTATCTTGAAAAATCGCTTACACTTATCCGTACTTCGAAATTACGGTAGTTGTTAGACACGATGCTAGTTGAGTGTCATAAAACTATCTGCCGCTACATTCTGAGAAGGGGTCCATGGTTTTCACCTGTCTGGCAGAGGGGTCCATGGAACAAAAAAGGTTAAGAACCCCTGTCTTAATGTATGAGCCCTTGAGGGGGCTTTTTAAAGCAGCAGATGGAGCAGTCATCCCTTTTCTCAGACTCTCTCTGCCCTTCTAGGCCCTGTGTAACTGCAGTTGTTTAGATGTCCAAACTATGGACCACTCTCCACATTCTGGTTCATCCCAGATGAAATGCTCTGGTAGACACAAACATGGCCTCAGTTCTTAAAAACTGACTGATCTAAACAAATTGCACATGGGAAAGAGACTAAAGGGAAGAGGTAAGGATTATCTAAAGACATGTGTCACTTTAGATTTGACAAATAAGAAAAAAATTAGCTGTGTATCGATTATCATGATGGCAATTATCATGGAAGAAAATATTATTTCCATCTAAGCATGATTAAATCAAGTAGACTTCATAAGTTTTCTCCTTATTTGCATTATATCTTTACAGTCATGCTTAAATTCTTCAAAGTAAAATTTTGATATGAAGTTTGAATTAAGACTTATTCAGTGTCTGTACAAAGCCTAAATCACTGCTTCAAGACATCTGAAAAATGTTAAATCTGTGAAACATCAAACAGATTGCTCAGCATTACACAAAGAAGACATTTGGCTGACTGATGAAAGTTTTTACTTTTTAATTGCTATGCCATATAGCCTTACTTAATATATGATAGTTTTATTTTAAATAAATTAATTTGATCTCATTCAGTTGGTTGCTTTTCCAGAACATTATTAAAAAACAATTGTAGTGGAATGAGTTTTTAGTTCAGTCATTGGTTTTTGAATCATTCAAATTCTTTGCTCAGTAAAGCAGCAATTTACCAACTTGTTTCTTCTTACCACTAAGTGATCTCATATTCTATTCCACTCATTTGTCCAAGGCAGGAAACTTAGGAAGAAGTGATCATTTTCTTAGATAGCAATATCTGAATGACAGAAGAACGACTGATGACCCATACTGCATACCTGTATAACCTTGAAGACAATTGCAGACTACACCTGAGCTCCAAGGCTTCTGATAACAGGAATCGGCAAAATACTGATTGCTTGAGGGAACATCTGGGCATGGGCAAGGACGACAGGATTGTCCTGAAGAAGGATTTCCATAATAACCATCGATGCATCTATCAAGGCAATTAATTTCCTTTCATCAAAATGTTCCAGGAAAAGCTCACACCTTAGCCAATGTGGATTTACTATGCTTTAGGATGATGTGCCTCTCAAAACTCAATATTTTAAAAGATGACCATTTGCTCTGTAAAAGGATTTTTTGTTTTATATTGAGAGTTCCAAAGTATAGTCATTAAACTCAGTATAATAGCTCTTGATTACATATCATACCTCAGGAACACAAAAAGCAAGGTGTTAGGCCTATGCATGTTATTGATTTAATCAGACCTTTTCATGACTTATTACAAGATTTCTCCTACCCAGTAGCACTCATTTCACACTTAAATATCTACTCAGTGGTCTTCCAGAGGGGGTAGTGAGATCAGAACGAAAGAGAATAAAATTAAAATTAAATTACATGTCCATTCCATACCTTTCACAGTTTCTTCCTGTTGTAAAACCTCCACAATTGAAGCACGACCCTGTCTCTGGGTCACAAAGTTCAGCAAACCCATTACAAGGGCAAGGGCGGCAGTTGGGAAATCCAAAATAGCCTGCCAGGCACTGATCACAATGGTGGCCGGCCACCTCTCCGTGGCAGGAGCACTGTCCAGTTATTTGGTCACATAAAGTGTTCCTCGAACCTTGAGGGTGGCAGTGACATGCTGGAGAAAGCAAAGAGAAGCTGCGTTGGGGTTGTGGGGCACGTTGGCGGTGGTGAAAGAGTTACAGCTCTGATTTAGCATTCCCTAACTTACCATACCTTCTCAGTAAAAGTGAATAAAGGAAGCCCAGGTTGTACAGTGCTTAGAATCGAGTCTGGCACATAATAAGTACCAGCTAAATATTTGTTAAATGACAATTCATTGATTCATTCAATAAACTGCAGTAGGACAGCATGTAATGAACAATTGGGCCTTATAAATGTTTGTTGTTTTGCAGACAAATTGATCAAGGAACATGCTTTTAATGACATAAACTTCAATGAGTTCATAATTTTTAAAAAGAAGCAAAAGAAACGGAAAACGACAATGGACCAAAGTTTGCTGGGTAGGCAATCATGCCCAGGAAATGACCAGGAGGGTGACCATCTCTGAGTCATGACTGAAAAGATATGGTCCCTCACCTGAAAGGAGATGTACTACCTGGACGTTTTCACAGTTTCTGAGGCAGGATTCAGTGGGGAAGTGTTTTTTTTCTAATTATTTACCATTGTGAACAGATAGCTATAAACCCTGAACAAGACAACATGAGGCCTAAATTATCAACTATGACTAGAAGCCCTATCCAAAGCCTTACTAAAGGTGGCTGATGAAATGAGCTCCAAGGCTGTCTGCAACCCTAGCATCAGAATGGGTCACTTCCTCAGTGGGGGAGATCCTACCTGTGATGATAACGTTGACTGTTTTCTTGACTTCCCAATCTCATCCTTGTTTTCGCCTTTGCAGGCACAGGGCTTATGTGACAGATAATGACGTTGGATTTGCACAGCCAACTCCCTACAGGGTGATGCCCCATTATACCGTGAACTACTATTCATTTCATACAGAAGCCTCTGTACACAGTTGGTGCCCATTGAATGGATGAATGAAGTATGGTAGAAAACTGTTCAGCACATTTCATCAGTGTAGACAGCCTGAATAATGCAGGGCACGTTCCCATATTTCCTCCCCTTTCAAATGCCCCCATCGTCTTGCCTGACTTAAAACTCCGAGGTTGTGAACAAGCATGTGTTTTGCGACGTACCGTGACAACCATGCTGCCCCAAACCGTAGCTTCCCGCTGAGCACCTGTCACAGCAGCGCCCGACCACGCCAGGTCGACACTGGCACTGGCCTCCAAGCCGGCTGCAGCTGGAACCGACAGAGCCCTGTGGGTGACACTTGCAGGCTGCAGGGAATGAAGGGTGGCAGTTAGAGCTGAAGGAAATGGGCAAGATTTACGCAGATGAGCAAAGCACCCTCATCCCATCGTAGCTCTGCTTCACTCTCTTCTGTCTGGTACCTCTCTAAGCCTTAATGTACTATTAAATGGGGATAATAAGATCTGCCTCATGGGACTGTTGTAAAGATTAAATGGAATAATGCCTGTGAAGCACATAGAACAGTGTTTGGCATGCAGGAAGTGCATGATAAACATTATTTTAAAAAATTAACGAAAGACTTAAATTGTTTTAATAATTTATTGCTTTAATGTTATTATTATTTACAGTATCATTACTTCAATTCCTGACATTCTACGTTGGAGCCTACCATGCTGGAGTATACCTACTAGGTTTTCATTTTCCTTATTCCCACCTTTCCTGAGATTGTGGGCACCCTGAATCCACAACTGTGTTACAATGGAAAAAGCATTTGCTTCGTGAAAAAAGCCCAGGCTCCCATTTTAGCTGTCACTTTATAGAAGTGGTCCTCAACTGGTGGTGTGTGTGTGTGTGTGTGTGATTTCCCCCCTCCAGGGGACATTTGACAAAGTTTGGAGACAGTTTTGGTTGTCAGACCTCGGGGCAGGGGGTGTTGGGGAGGGTGTCATTGGTATCAGTTGGGTAGAGGGCGTGGACGTTACTCATCCTACAAAAACAGCATCCCATTACAAAGAATTTTCTAGCCCCAAATTTCAATAGCGCTGAGAGTGAGAAACCTTGCTTTATAGCTAAGTGGCATGGGCAAAATTACATAATGGTTTTTTGGACCATCATACTATCCTTTATTAAATGAAAGTTTGGGGATGAAGGAAATTATTTAGACTTCAGTCCAGCTCTAAAATTCTAGGATTCTAAATAAAATTTTTAGGACCATTGTTCCAGCAACCTAGCATTCCAGTGCTAGCGCGAGGCTCCTCTCCCATAAACTTATTGTGCATTATGATTCCAGCACACACCAACAGACGGCTCCATGTATCTAATCATCATGTGATTGATATCTAAATCAGTTCTTTGGAGTGGCTACTAAAACAAATTAAATCGATTCACTCACATTCCAAAAGGCATTTGTACAGAAAGGAGTGCTTCAGTAGAATCTATTAAACAGATACTCACCCACTGCCCCGTTGTGGAGCATGGCAGACACGCTGACTAGCAGTCTTTCACAGGCATCAGGGAGAACTAGGGGTCCCGTTTCAGAGGCAAGTTCAACACAGTTGTACAGCTGATGTTCATCTAGGTCCTGCTTGCTGCAGAAGTTCTCCAATGAATTGATTTGGGGAATAAGACCAAGCTTTTGAAATAATGAGAAAAGAAGACTTAACTCTCTGCAGTTCAAGGTTTTAGCAGTAAAAGAAGAAATATTTATGACCTATGAGAATAATGGTTCAAAATGACTCAATCCAATCCTTTAAATTGCTTAGGACTGCAGACTTTGAGACCTTAAATTTATTTAGGAAATCTTTAAATGTCTACATTTATTGATTTACTGTAAAAAAAAAAATTAGGTTTTTTTACTCCCATCATTGTATTTTTTACTTTCTAATGACTTTGTCTCAGATTTGGAAGACTTAACTAGGTTACTTGTAATAAATTAAGAAATTATGGCTTTGAGGCTGCATCTCGAATTTCTAATTTCTTTGGAATTCTAATTTCACAAAATCCTCCTTAAAAAGTTGTGACCTTTTCAGTTATACATGACAGTGGTGCTCTATATCAAACTATACCCTACACCTGCATCCTGGATATGCATAACATAGATTAACAAATTAAAGGTACTGATGCCTCCTGCAGGAAAGATACCTGCAGTATACCCAGTGTTTTCGCCTTTAATTTAACGACTTGGTCCTATATCCAAATAATAGTTACAAATAGCCCATACAACTAAATTTCACAGATATATTTTGGAATTTGCCGGCTTAGACCATATAGCTATATGGGGACAAATACCTCATTATAAGCTTATTCTCGAACAGGAATCATCTATAGTTTAATATCTATGTGCAGAAAAGCTATTCAGTTATATTTCTTGAGAAGATCTTATCTAAGCTATGATGTAATACTAGTTAAAATGTTTATTAATGAACTGGATGTTACAATAGAGAGTGTGTTGGTGAAGCATATTGATCACCCCAGGATGGTCATTTGGAACACTGGTGGAAAAAATACAATTGAAAAATAGGTTTTAATTCAGCAAGTCAAATTAGGAGACTGTACTTGGCACAGATAAACATCCTCTGGTCTTTTTGTTTTCGTTTTTTCCCTACTGAACTAGTTTTCATGGTCCATTACTTTAACCCTTTCCAGTCCTTCCTTAATTGTCCTTGGGCACACCCAGCTGGCAGAATATCAAGCCTGGATTTCAAAGTGTCTCCTGCTTCTCGAGCTTCTAACCTCATTCTCCCTGAACTCTCACTTGTGCAATTGCCTCTTATTCCTCATACTTTGCAGAGAAAATCGACCTAAAGGGGCTGGACCTCCTACTGCCTGCCTCCAAAACTCCAGGCTCCCAGGGATGGCCCCCTGTCCTACACTGGGCACTTAGTCAGGAAGAGGCATTACAGTGCAAGAGGCGTCCCGCTGCCCCACTCCCCTCAGAAATCCTTTCTGTGGATCATGCTTGCTTTCTTCAACTTCTTCCTCTCGACTGGCATTTAAACATGCTTAAGTCTTCCAATCTTGCAAAATCCTCCCCCTTTGATCTGGTGTATTCCTCATGCCACTGCCCCCATCTCTGCCTTTTGTCTCCTTGACAGCAAAACTTTTTGAAAAAAGTTCTCTCCTTAAGCTAGAGAATAATCTAGGGACCGAATAACACAGTGAACCCAGAGATGGATGAGAATAGTGGTTGATGGTACAGATACAAGAGTGTCCTGTGAGCTGGAAGTGGATGTATGTCACTATTGCAGGGTGGTGGGAATGTGGAGAAGCATGGGAAAAATACAATCGGTTTGACCTATAGACTGTGGTTAACAGCAATACTGTAATATTCTTGCATCAATGCCAAAGGTGTACTGTGTTGATAACGGAGGGGGTGTAGGGAAAAAGTGTGCCAAACACGCTACGGACCGTGGTTGGTGGTAATAGTCTGATGATATTATCTCAATCTGTAACAAATGTTTCACCCCGATGTGGTATGTTGGTGAAGGGGTGTTGTATGGGAATTTGACATATATGCATGATTGTTTTGTAAGTTTACAACCTCTGTAATAAAAATACATTTAAAAAAAAATAGGGTGGATTGAGGGGAAAATACACCAAATGTAAGATGTAGACTATAGTTAGTAGTAAGATTTTGATGATGCTCTTGCATAGTTTGTAACAAATGTATCACAACAATGCAAAGTGTTGGTGAAGGGGCGATGTATGGGACCCCTGTATGATGTTATGCATGTTTACAACATATAGTAAAGTTCACAACTTTTACTATATACTTACTGTTTATGTATGTTCATGTATGAATGATATACTTCAATAAAAAATATATATATAAAAAAAAGAGTTCTTTCCTTGCTCTCTCCCATGGCCTCCTCTCCCACTCACTCTTCAAGCCAATGTAATTCTCTTTCACTTATTTCTCCCCCCAGCCATCCCTAAATATTGGGATTCCTCAGGGTTCTCTCATGGGCCCCTTTTTATTCCACGGCTACTTCCTAGGTGACCTACACAATGCTGAGTTTGGTTACCATCCATAGGTTGCTGACATCTGAATTTACTTCTGCTCAGATCTCAAACATGAGCTACAGATCTGCACAGATCTAACTGCCCACTGGTTGTCCCACTGGCACCACAATCCAAACACATCTGAAACCTGCTTTCCTTTCTGTGTCTTTTCTCAGTAAGTAATGCCACCACCCACCAGGATGCTAAGTATAGGAAACTAATCCTCTTTGATTCCTGTCTCTCCATCATCATCACTCCCCACCAACCCCACACTCCACACACATCAAATCAGTCACAAGCCTGGTCAATTTTACCTCTAAAATGCATTTAGCATACATTTGTTGCTGTTCACTCCCCTGCCATGTCCCTAATTTAGGCCACCTAGATTATCTGAGTGGCAGCCCACCAGACATCCCAGCTTCCATACCTGCAGCCCCCAATCAATTTTCTATCCTATGGTCCCTTTTAGATACAGTTCGTTCAGATAACCCCGTCCTTAAAACTTTTCAATGGCCTCCCATTGCTTTGGGATACAATTAAAGCTTCATCTCTTTTAATTCTGCTACCCTCACCCCAAACTCCCACCCCCCTCCACCCACTGGTTCTTAATATGGGGGCATTTGGAAATTCTCAGGAGTCATTTTTGGTTGTCACAGTAATTGGGTGGGACGCATTACTCATAGATAGTGGGTAGGAATCAGAAATGCTAGACATTATAGGATGCTCAGGGCAGTCTCACAAAATGGAAAACCATCCAACTGTCTCCAATAGCTTTTTTGTTCCACTGAACATTTGTGAAGGAGAAAACCCTGTTTATAATTATCTGAGTTGAGAGTCTAATTCTATGCTTTTTAAACATGTAAAATTAAGGTTTTTTTTGCACAGTTTTTATATGAACAGATATTTTCAGGGGTGCAATTACCATGTAAACCAAGACTATATTTTGTTTTGAACTTTATCAAGATATGTTTGTCATTTCAGAAAATTCTACCACCAATGACAATGCTGTTCAAGATACTAAAGACACCAATACAACACAACTCCCTTAGCCTGCCTTTGTAGCTGTCTCCTGTAAGGTGATTCTAAGTGTATGAGCATCTTCCCACTTCCTTATGTCTTCTGGTGTGCAGATACATATGGAAGTACATATAATTTCTTTGTTTTTTGTCCATGGTTTAACTTAGGGCATATTATTCCTTTATAACTTATTTTCCTTTAATTTCTCCTATGTAATAATATTAGTGCATTACACGGTGATTTGGAAGTTATCTAAGCAGATAAGCTAGAATGTCTATGAATTTCATTTTAAAATAGTAGAAGCTTTTACAAAATATTTGTAATTGAGAGAGGAAGTTGGAGTAGATGAAGTTGAGAACCATTGCTTGAGCCACACTGGGCTTTTCAGTTCAGCACCTGCCGTAGCTCCCAGTACCTCCCATCATACTGTCATTGCCTATTGAATTGTCTGCGATGATATTATCCCCAGGTTGGCAGGGATGCTGTTTGTCTTGTTTACACCTGTCCCTTCCACAGTGTCTAATTTAGAGTAAGTGCTTAATAAAAATGTATAAATAAAGAAGAGTATGTACATTTTACCATTGTATCTATAAGCTGATACTGACATAAATCTGCATTCCCCAAACACAAGTCAAGTGGGAGGAGGTGCAGAAGAAAGCCAGATAGGACAGGGTTGGGGATGAGGGCAGCCAACCAGGTACAATTACTTACAGCTATTGGTCTAAGCTGGTTGAGAGTTGGCCGTTCTTAGAATCAAGCAGCTGGACCAGATGACAAGGAGCCCAGGACAGTGTGAGCCTTTCCACAGTTCAAAAGGAGAATGGCAGCTTTATATTCTAAAATTCTTAATATACTGTTGAGTCTAAATACATTTTTATGGAAGCACATATCATATAAATAAGGGCAACTGAAAACAAATTTAAACCATGCTTGTCAAACAAGAGGCATTTTTGCAGAAGGCACATCCAGAATTGAACATAGGTTTCATCTGGTCTTCTTGGTGATGCATCCTGATTTTAGATGCAAAGGTTAATCTGGGCTGGATAGAACAATAAAGTTTGAAAGGGCCAAGTCCTAAGCAGTCAAGCATCTTCCCAGAGTAGCAAAATTGGTGATGTGGAATTACCCACTTAAATCTGCATTAATAAAATGTCTGATGACTTTCTCCTACTGGACATCCTTGGTCAGGGACAACAGTGGACACTGTTGGTGCCCTGCCCAGATTCTTGCTGGCAGGCTGGTATACCCATCCTCCTGCTGCCATAAACATTGGCTGCTAGAGACTCATAGCTGTCCTCTTCTCCAGAAAGTCACACTCAGTCGCCTTGTCAAGGATATATGTACTCCCCAGGGGTGGGGGCTGATGAGCGTGCAGCCAGTGACTTGAGGGCACATAGGCCCACCCTTTGCCTCAAGTGGGACCCACTCTGTGTGTGATGCTACAGTTCTGTAGAGACCACATCCTTGCTTGGTTCCTCCCCCTATCCTATCCTACTTCCCTCACTCCTCTTCTCCCCAGAGCATGCCCCCAATAAAGCACATGTACCAGAGTCCCTGTCTCAGCTTCTGCTTCTAGACAATCTGACCTAAACCAGGGATCTAGGGCCTCTTCTGAGAGTTCTGCTGGTTTGCCAATATCAGGTTGCTCTCTCAATTTTTATTCAGGGTTTCCCTTAACTATATGTAAAAGAATAATTGCTTGCAAACTGACCAAATGGATATATATATACACATATATATACACACACATATATATTTAAATGGATATATTTTTTATTTAATTTCAAATTATCCACTTACATTATTGCATCTATCAAACATCATTGCAATGATTTTTTAAATACATCTGTCTTCTGCACCAGGCTGAGGATTCTCTGAGGGCAGGAACCGTGTTTTACACCCTAGAAACCAGCACAGTGGCTGGCCCGGGAATGGGTGATGAATGGATAATATAAGTGGGTACATTTAATACATCAAGTGATAATCCTTAGAGTACATGGAGTTTAGAAAGATTTAGGATATGGATTTAAAATGAGGAGCACCTTGGCTCTTAATATATTTGAATTTCACGATTATTATAATAAGAGCATCCCTTGGTGATCTAGGACTTTCTTATTTTCTCCCTTTCCCTTTCTTTAGGTTCCTAACTTGTAGCATTTTCCCCCTGAATTAGACCTGTTACATTAGATTTTCTTCTTTTTGTAATTCATATTTTAATCCATGAGCATAGTTCAATTTAAATCTCCTTGCCGAGAGGATAAGTATGGATAAAGAAATAGAGTTAAAAATAAAATCTTCTCCTAATCCAAAAAACCTCCCCACAAAGGTAAAAGAGAAAGAAAAACAATTTTATTATTGAATAAATATTAAATCAGAATGTGATGCTTCATAGGGAATCCGCTAAAGAGAATGCAAAGAAAGAAAGAAATCTCACCCTTTTATATAGACAAACAGATACAACCCCTGACAAATATGTTCTCAAGATAAACCAAAACTAGCTCCTCAGTAAGAAGACTTTACAGTACCATTTGTCACCAACAGTCCATCTTAAATTCATCTGATGTTTGCTAACTGCCTCTATCCTCTATCTGAAGGAAGAATAAAATGTCTCATTTCTATATGACAGGAAGATAGCTACAACTGAGAGCCAGACATCTAAGTTAAACTCTCAAGGAAATGGGGAGGAAAGGGACTATCCTCCTTGATGTTTGCATTTCTGAGAGATAGTTCCCAGGTCCTTGAGAGAGCCATTCCTGGGTTGTAAAGCTGGGAAAAGGCTTATTTAGCTTTTTAAAAGGGGGAACTGGGAGGGATGATCTCTTTTCCTCTTTGCACCAGGGAAAATTAATATTTGGGTTGTGGACTTTAGACCCTTTTTAGTTAGAGTTGCTAGATAAAATATAGACTGCCCACTTAAATTTAAAATTCAAATAAACTACAAACAATTTTTAGTATAAGTATGTCCCAAATATTTCCCTCAAATATTGCATGAGATATAATTATACTAAAAAAATATTTATTATTTA
>JAQZBX010042417.1:0-22025 GCA_029593785.1 Cabassous unicinctus
GGGCCTCCCATATGGTAAACGGGGGCTCTATCCACTGAGCCACACCCGCTTCCCAATTATCTCCTCTTTTATATCATTCCTTTTCTCTCTCTCTCTCTCTTTTTTTAACTATCCTTTCCATTACTCATTCTTATTACTTTAAGTACCACCACTATGCCCACAGTTCCCAAATATGTATTTTTAACTCTTACTCTAACATATAACCAAATTTGTACTTAATTTTTAATAGAAAACCTTAATTATACCCTTTGCTTGGTGGAAATTCAATGCTTATGGATACACCCCTGCTCAGCAACACAGAATATCTCTGTTTGGCCAGAAAATATGGCAGGCCCATCTTTATCAAAATCTTGTTAGAAATCGTACTAATAGAGGGCACAGACTAAATATTCCTTGGGCAATATTTTTACCTTCTGTGATGGTTAGGCTCATGTGTCAACTTGGCCAGGTAATGGAGTCCAGTTGTTTGGTCCCAAGCACTGGCCTGATTGTTACTGTGAAGCTATTTCGTGGACTTAAATTATTAGTAAGTTGATTGCCTCTATGGCTGATTATACCTACAATCAGCTGAGGAGGTTGCCTTCAGCAATGTGAAATGTTTCATCCAATCAGTTGATGGCTTTAAAAGAAGTGATGACTTCAGCAGTCAGAAGAAAGAATTTCCATCTCTACTTCAGCCAGCCAGCTTCTCCTGGAGAATTCATTGAAAGCCTTCATGGGAGTTCCCAGCTTACAGCCTGCCCTAGGGAATTTGAACTCATGTATCCCCACAGTCGCATGAGACAATTTTATAAAATCTCATAATATTTACAGGTATCTCCTGTTGGTTCTGTTTCCCTAGAGAACCCTGACTAATACACCCTCCTATAGATCTAGGTCAGGAAAAATCTGCCCTCAACAACATTATCCTAGCTCCAGATAGGTTGCTTTTGCTGGATTGCATTATGGCATTATGTCAGCTTTCTACACTGAGAAGCATTCAGTCACATGAAACTGGCACTTGTATCCACTATGGGATGCGATCGAGGACGTTGTTCATCACACCACTCTCCTTTTAACAAACATCAACAAGGAGGCATTTCTTGTTCTTTGTACTTTTAAAAAAAGTGATGTTTCCACAAAGAGCTGGTGGTTTCTACCTTATTGACAGCATGATTTTGAAGCTGATAATTTTCCCCTCATTGCTCTTATAACTCAGAAACTCACAGTCAAATTTATGGTACATGTATATCATCTAATATGATCAAATCATATCGATCTCCTGTGCTAATCCTACCACAGCATTTCCCTGGTGATTTTTCATATTGTTCTAACATTCTAGTTTGTATATTTTATCCATTTGTATCACGTAAATTTTCTAAGTTGTCACAAATCCTTTGTAAAATGATAAAAAATAAATACATGCACCTGATTATAGGACTTGCAACACTGTATTACAGTTCTTTTCTTTTCTTTTTTAAGATTCATTTATTTATTTCTCCCCCCCCGCCCCCCTTCGTTGTTTTGCTCTTGCTGTCTGCTCTCTGTGTGTTCTTCTGTGTTTGCTTGTCTTCTCTTTAGGCAGCACCGGGAACTGATCCTGGGACCTTTCGGAGTGCAGAGAGGTGCTCAATCTCTTGCGCCACCTCAGGTCCCTGGTCTGCTTTATCTCTTATTGTCTCTCTTCTGTGTCTCTTTTTGTTGCATCATCTTGCTTCTCCAGCTCTTCACTCAGGCAAGCACTCCACGCAGGCCAGTCTCTGTTCGGGCCAGCTTGCCTTTCACCAGGAGGCCCCGGGAATCGAACCCTGGACCTCCTATATGGTAGACGGGAACCCAATTGCTTGAGCCACATCTGCTTGCTAACAGTTATTTTCTTATGCCTGTCTCTTGCACTGGACTGTGAGCATCTTGAGGGCCAGACTTTATTTTATCTTTACATCCCTAGTATCCAGCATCATTTTTGGTTCACTGTCATTAACATTAGTATCTCTTGTGCCTTAAATCTGTGCCAGGCACTGAGTTCAACCACTTTAATCACAGCTCATTTAACCTTTAACAGGATTTGGCCTCTAGAGGGAGCTCCAGGCCCCTCTCAGTCTCCTTCCTCCAAATCCCCTAAGGAGGGCATGTGGCTACCAATGATCAAATTAAAGGATATTTACTAACTCATGATTTCTCTTTCTCTCAATCTCTCTCTCTTTGTCTCTTTAGGAAACTTTTCCCCTTTCTCCCACAAAATGACTGTCGGTGGTAACTTTCTTATTCTGGGAATGTGATGCTTCTCTGTTCACAGATTTATTTAGGTCAGTTAGAGATGATCAGTGTGTGACAAGAAAGAAATAGACACTGACTGGCTAGGACAAAAGTACTTGAACACTGCAAACTTTCCTCTCCTTCCCTTGAGGTCCCCTGTGTAGGGGCTGATATTCTCAGTGCGAAACTGCACAGCAGGGAGTGTGAACACAGGGGAAGTTCTGGAGTTCTCCAGGGCATTTCTGGAAACATGCCCACAACTCAGAGAATGTGAAATTAGCCTGGAGGAGAAAAAGGGCCTGTGTCCTCTACATATTTCTGTCCCAACATTTCCCTCACTTAGTACTGTCTAAATTAAAGTATGGTTTTATGAATTAAAAGCCAATAATCCGAAAACTGCTTGCTAAATTGCAGTATTGAATGATTTTGAACCCAACTTTACCTTTAGCTTTATAGATATGCTAAAATTTCCAACTGAATATTATGTTCCCCGTGAAAGGTTCCTTTCAAAGAATTTTTATGGCCCTTTATAAACTGTTCCAAATCTGAAAATAAGCAGCTCTGGAATCATGTTCCTTTTAAGGATCTGGAAACACAAACACAGCCCTTATCATTTTGAGTAACATGTGAAATGGCAGCTCCATAGGGAGAAGGAAATATGAGTGTATGGAGATGCTATTCTGGGGTCTCTTCCTGGCATACTAGGAGTAAACATTTAAAAAAAATAATTATGACTGGCCTCATCCAGTTCAGAATTTTTATCAGGACACTTTTTGAAACTTCGGAAGGCTATCAAGCACAATGAGTGTAAGGCATCTCAGTGTGCCTAAGAGCTGAAATGGCTCACTTCCTTGCAGGGACCATGACTGAGAACTTATATAGTCCAGGAGTAGACCAAGTCCTCAAGCAGAAAGTAGTAATGCATTTTTCATGTAAAATACTAGAAAAGAAACATTGGATTCTTGTAAAAAAAAATTAGACACTGGGCAGTAAATCGTACTTGGAGGAAGGCTACTTTTCTCAAAATTCAGGGGCTGAAATTTCCCTTTTATTTTCTTTTATTGAGAAGCAAATATATGGACCGTGCTTTTCTGTCTAAAGAATGATTTTCCCTGTCCATCCTGACATTCTCTCTCTCTCTCTTTCCCTCTTTCTCTCGATATACTTAACATACATTTTCCCAGATATACATTTAAGCCACAGGAAACAAATCTTCCTGAAAATCCCAGGTTTTTATCCTGGTGACACCCCACACACCCAGACACATGGCCCAAGATGTGTCCACACTCAGCGGCAAGGACAGCAAAGCCAGTACCTCATGTGGGACTTCACATCTAGCAGCTCCAGGGCGGTGACCCGTGGCTCTCCAGCCAGGTTTTGCAAGATCTTCAGCCTCGGCCCACAGTGCTTATAGAACTCCGTGCAAATATTCAGCAGGGACTCCCGGGGTCTTCTGAACTCCTCCCGAGCAATTCGCTCATCCAGTTCCTCTCTGGGAAGACCTTGCCCTTCCTCCAGTAGGTGAAGGTTTTCCCTGGGAAATCATAAAAGGTTAACTAGGGGTCTAACAGAGCACGTGCGTGGTAACTGTGAGAGAAGCGTATCATACTGAAGAAAAATATAAGATTCCTAATGAGTGAATCAATCAGTAGGGCAGAGCCTAGGAGAACCCCATCTGTAAGGATAAAGAAAGTTTATCAGCCTAGAAGAGATTGTCTCCCAAATTGTACTGGCTTTGCATAAGCTGTTTCTTGAGAATTTACCTGGAAATATTATGCCTTGCCTCAAGTAAATGAAACCCAATGGAACCATAAGTCAGCTAAAGGTAATCATGGTAAGATGCCAGCATTGGTATAAAATTAGGGCAAGTCTTCCTGTACCTGATAAAGTGCAATTTGGCTCCTTGTTCCTGGTACCTAGGAGTCAGAAAAAAAATCTATCAGAGCAAGAACAGGGCCCCTTTGATGGAGCTTCTTATTGACTTTTTAAAATGAAAAGCTCTTGAAACCATGTATTTTGATAAATTTACAAATATACACAATTAACCTAAAATATAAAATCTTTCATTTAGCTACCACATATGCTGCAATTGTACCTGCTATGAAAACTCTTTTATTGCCATATTTAATAAAGGGAAATCTTATAAAAATAAATATGAACTCAGGGAGTATAAAAGAGAAATGTTTGAAAACTCTGAAAGCAAAGTGAATCTAAGTTATAGTTTCAACACTATATGCTCTATTTTAGGTGAGCAGAGGAATAAAGTTCTTTTCAGTTCTGGAGACTTATTGCTTTATGACATTGAAAACAGCACTTTTTAAAAGCCCTCTTTTTCCATGTACATCATGCAGTAGTTACACTTAGCCCAATGTACCTAGAGGGACCCCTAAATACCAATTAAACTATAATAATCTCTCTTTAATACAAGAAACTGAGGCATGAATTAATCAACACATTAGGTAATTTATAGTTGGTTTTGGAGTTTTTTTAGATTTAATATGAGTGTATATGATGAGTGAGGAATTAACTTTATATAAATAATTATACACACTTAAATATGTGTTTTAGAGAGAGTGGGAAATTATTTAGTTTCTCCTTCAATGGCCTACCTACTAACTACTCTACATTGGGAAAAAATAACTTCTTCTTAAGCTGATTTTGGCTTTGCCTTATCTTAAACTTTCCTTGGAGGAAGAAGCCAATTAAGATTCTGTGCATTGGAATCCTTAGAGGTTAACACTGATAGAATGATGCAGGTAAAGTATTAACAGTATAGTTAGTTTCTGAGTTACACCAAAATAAAAGAGGGAGATTGCATCAACAATTGTGGAAGCATCATTTGAGGATGTAAGCTGAGGTCTGGATGACATGTCAGTAGAAAATCTGCTCAAAGAAAGTTGACTCTAGAAACCACCTCCTGATTATTATTCAGTTGCCTCTTCCTTGGAGGCAAATCAAACATCCAGCGCACTCATGTAAACAAACCAATGCAAATGGCAATTTATGAAAGTGGTTTGGATTTTCTCTTGGACACTTTGAAAAGAAACCTTGGTATTTTCTTGTAACTCTAAACTCCCATCTTCTTTTGTTTTCCTTGGGGAGCTTCACACTCGGTATCCACTGTTCTCGGGAGTCCTCTCATTCCTAACAGCTGCAATGCCCGCGGCGTGAAAGTGACAGACCGTGGACAATGAGTGTCGGTGAATTACCTGGTGCTCACCCCAGACGACACGGTGTGGTTGGCTGTGGTGGCTCCTTTATGACCTTGGTCACACCTGCTCATCTGCGGGGCTGTCATGGGCCTATGACAACAACAACCACAACAACAAAACAGCGACAGCAGGAGGGGAAACATTCAGGAAATCCTCAAGTTTCATTGAAGCTCACATAAGTTTTAAGTCGGTTTTAGAGTCTTAAAAAGACAGGCTTTTCTGTCACACTCTTTTTCTGTCTTGGTTCTGAAACTCACTTTAAAGGGAACATTGAATCCGAGGGTCTATAAACTCACCATGATTTAAGTTTTTTCACTTCTTGGTTCTGAGTAATAAACTGTAAATCTTTAAATAAGACATTTATGAAATGTCTGTACTGATTAAGAGTTAAAAACTCACTCTTCAATTCTAAAGGTACCTGAAATCTAACCACACTAGACAAAAAGTAAAAGGGAAGGGTGTGCAAACCACTTTGGCCACTTACACATACCATAATCAATCATTGTATTTTTTCTGAATAAATACAAAGATGGAAAGAATCCATCTAATCAAAATTATACCTAAGGCTACCCAGGAAAATGAGAAATTTAATATCTATTATAAATTGGTCATTGAGATACTTAAAAATAGATTTGAATCATCTCATTATAGATCTGCAAGGTTTACTTTAAATTCTAGGTAAACTGTGCCTCTGTACTAGCATCTAAGACATGGAAGGGATGCTGTAGTTTTCCAAAGCAATTGTTTCTATGAACTCTTTAAGGCTTGCTTCTAAGGTGATCATATTTGTGTATACTGGGTGTGGCTAGAAAGTAACTAATCTTTTAGCAGTCACACAATATCTTCTCTTTCTCTGTCTTGTAAGGAGGCAAAACTTTTATGTGGCCCCCAGACAGCCCCTCTCCCCCTCCATGTGTTATTCCAGTAATTATGCTACACCAAATGGCAAAAGGGAGATAATCTTGGTAAGCCTAATGCAATCACAGTAGCCCTTTAAAAGCAGAGAGTTTTATCTGGCTGGGGACAGAGAGATTCGATGCATTTGGAGGACTTGAGGCCCCAGTACTGATGCAAGATGGAGGAGTGCAGGCGGCTTCTAGAAGTAGAGAGTAGCCCCTAGTGACAGCCAGCAAGGAAACAGGGCCCGCAGATGGAAATGGATATGGATTCTGCCAAAACTTCTGAATGAACTTAGAAGCTGATTTTCGCCCAGAACCTTCAGAAGAACCCAGCCTGACTGACACTTTAGTTCCAGCCTTGTAAGACCCTGAGAAGAGAAGCCAGTCAGACCTGTGAGATAAACATGGGTTTTGTTTTAATCCCCTACATTTGTAGTAATTTGTTATGCAACAATGGAAAATAGATATATTTGTAATATACTTATGTATTACTACCAATAAAATTGTTCATTATTATAAAGAAAACAGGAGTGTGAAAATGAAAAGGATTTTTTTTTCTTTTTCTAAAAACTATGAAGCTAATTCTATTGTGAATAATTATTACCAACCAATAAGGCTAGTCTTCCCTTCCAACGAAAGAATGTTATGTGTTCTAGAATATTTTAACTGTCTCAGAATGAGATTTATTTATTGTCCTTTTTGTTGTTGTTTTTTGTTTTTGTTTACTTATTCAGGATGAGCTCTAAAGCCACAGAATTTTACATGCTAGAGCTCCATCCACAACTCTTCATGGAATTTTGGATAAATCAATTTTGGGTAAGTTAACAGATTTCTCCTTATAAGTAGGGATAGAAAGAAGGAAAACACCAACATTAAGTACTATGAAGAGAAATGTCAAAAGTGGCACTGGGGAAATATGGACTGTATTTCTCTCCTCTAGTTGCAGGAAAGGACTAGTGAAGTGGTCCGGTGGGTGCAGAAGGAAGAATGCAAGTTGTATATTTCTTCTTAGGATCTTCCTCCTCCCAGGGCCTTCATGAGACCATCTTCAAAGTATTGGGGCTATTTTCCCTTGGAAGAGATAATCTGGCATGTCTCCTTGTTCTACCTCTTCCCACTTCTGCAGCTCAAGTGTAGCATTCAGTAGTGATAGTCTACCCAAGGCTTTTGGGATATATTCTGTGTGCCTAGGTTGACAATATGGCTCATGAGTAGAAAGTAAAATATAATGAAGTTATTAAGAGCCTCACTTGTTGGTGCATGCTGATCAAGTCCTCCCTGGGCTGAGGGATTTTAACCAACCCTTCTACCAGCAAAGCTACATGTTGCTGGGAGGTTGGTGCTCTTTGGAGGGGGCAGATAAAGCATACACAGAATTTTGAACTAAGAATATGGTACTTTAGACTGGACACACACATTTTCCCTTCTTCTTTCATTGGATATGTATGGTATAAGGCTGGGTTTTTTTTCTGCCAAAGGGATTACCTGGTGAGGACCTCAACACTGTACAAAAGAGCCTGTAGGGATGTGGCAAGAGCAGCTGTGGCAGCAATCTCCTCCCGGGCAGCAGGTACTGTCTCTACTTGTGATGTCTGCCTCTTCAGCTTTTGTAGGTAACATGGGACCAAAGCTTCCAAGACCATCAGCATCTGAAGACTTTAAGCAACAGAGAGAAAACCAAGTCACATTTTACATTTCACTTTTGTGGTGTGCCATATTTAGGATCTTGAAAAAATGAAAAGCCTCTACAGAGATGATGAATTCTGAACCCCCTTCCCATTCCAAAGCAAGTGTAGTAAAATCTGCTGGAAATGTTAACCAACAGTAATTGATTAACTACTTGAGCATCAGCTGAAAGGTAATGAATCTTGCCTTTAGGGAGTATGCTGTTTAACCAGGGAAAGTAGCCAGGTATACAAATGGTTGAAAGAACAACAGACTGATAGTAGGTAGAGTTATCCTCTATCTAGGGGCACAGGCCTCAGAATCATCAACAAAACTTCAGTTCAGCAATTTGCTGAGAGTGATTTTTCTAGCTTAAACAAATTTGAAACAATATAAAATCCTTCCCAAGGAGGCTGGCTTCCTAAAGCTTAGGTAACTTTATAACAAGTGTCTATGGAAACAGCTTTTCTGAGGCAGGTCTGAAAATGCCTGCTTCCTAGAGTGAGTGAACACACTTCGAAGTTATGGCCCACAGTCAATGTAGGATTGGGATGTTAGAAACTTCAGCTCAAAGGGAAGAGGGAAATTCAGTACTTATTATGCAAGGGTGGATTTTTCCCTTCAAAACCGTAAATGTGTAAGACCAACATAAACCTTTTGTTGGGAGATTTCCCCCAAGTGAATTTAAGTTTACAAGTTGTGGATCCCAGAAAACAGACACCGACTAGCTAATATCCTGGAGATCATGAAACCGAGATTTTTCTTTGATCCATTCTTCCTACAGATACCACTGAGTTTTTGCTATGGTCTTTTTTTTTTTTTTTTTTTTTTTTTTTTTTTTTTTTATTTTTTTTTATTTTTTGCTATGGTCTTTATCAATATTGAGTACTGGTTTTTATTCATATACTTTTGCCTGGGATAAGTGCTCTATAAGCAGGAAAAGGCAATTTTCAGAATTTGGTGGGCATGGGGACAGATTTGTGAAACTCCTTTGTACTCTACTACCTCTCTGACATCTTAAAAAGCGAGTCAAACAAGTGAGTCCCTCTGCCTGGCACACCCTTTGCCTTCACCTTCTCCATACTCCAGTAGGGGTAGGAAGGCTTCCTTGGCCCAGGGTTGGGTGAGGGCCTCCCAGAGTCCTGAGATTCCCTCTATGACCACGCAATTCACAGGCAAATTTCAACCTCAATGCTCTACCCAATGATACTGGAAGCTCCCTGAAGTCAGGACTAAGTTCAGTTCACTTCTGTACCTGACTCATTGCCAGCCCAGCTTACATCTGGAACCAACATGGGCTGGTTGCTGCAAGATGGATTAGTGACCAGCTGCTAAGTGGCGGGTAGCGACAGGAACCTCCTCAGCCTGGCTGTGACCCATCTTATTTCTGCCTCTCTGTTATCCCACTTCTGCCCAAGGGCCTCTCAGTGCCAGGACTCTGCCCACTGGCTTTGGTAGCCCCTACTGAGGCTCAGGTGTCCATGAGTGTAGGATGGACACTTGGGATTGTAAACACCATTCCCTTTCTCTCCAGCCAGTAATGCCATTAAAAGCCGGCCCCAAAATCATTTTCTAAGAGTGATCCAACATGCCAAGTGCTATTGCCCAGAGTGCAGGACACTTGTTGGATGAAGAAATGAACAGATACACTTATCACATATTCTTCATCCTACGGTGTTCAACAGGGATTCTAAATACAGGGATACTAAAAAACAACATTTTAAATGTTGTCATCAACAGTTATCATTAGATCATATAAAAGCACCATCTAAAAACAAACCAAAACAAAAAATAAAAAGTGAGCCAAAATGTCTTGTTTTGTTTCTTTCAATAACTTTCTCGCTTGGAACCCTGGACAAAATCTAAAAAAATATATTTGTGAAGTATCAGATGCCAAGGATTACAGTTATCTTTTGCAGGTACCAGGATTCTAGGGCAAAACGAAGCTTTTTCATTTGAGCCAGATATTACGCAGCACTTTTCTACTCTAGGCATTTGCTAATTTTTAAATTCTGTAAGGCCAAGGGATTAAGGCCAAAGCCAAGTAGAAGTGTCAGCTGAAAGCTGGGAAGCCAAGCAGAATTTTCAGACATCTCATGGAGCTGAGGAAATACAGATTCTAGTTTAGGATGCTCCAAGGAGATATAGGTCCATGGAAGGTCTACATCCTATGAGTATGAAATAGAACAGCCCTCACAGAGATTGAAACTCAACTATAAACAAAGAAATCCAAGGCCCCTACCCTAAGTGTCTGTCAAACAGGAAAAATAAATCTTTCGTGGAGGGAGATAAAATTAGCCAAAACCTTAAATTAGCTCTAATTTTTTCCCCATACAATTGGCAGTATTCAAAAATTACCAGTTATGCCAGAATCAAATGGTCAAAACCTAAGGAAAAGAATAGTCAACAGAAACAGAGCCACAAGTGCTCTAAATATTGAAGTTGTCAGACAGACTTTAAAGTAACTACAATTAAAGTGTTGAATGAAGTAGATGACAAAATGGAGAATTTCATCAAAACTGTGAATGCTATAAAAGAATTAAGTGGAGATTCTAGAACTGAAAACTGCAATAGTTAAAACCAAGTATTCAAGAGATGAGTTTAACAGTAGATTAGACAGAGGAAGAGATGACTGTGAACTGGAACAAAGATCAATAGAAAATATCTAGACAGAAGTACAGAGGAAAAACTGATGAAAATTACAGAAAAGAGCCTCTAAGAGACATAAAGAGAATGGCAAAAAGGCCAGTTATATGTGTAAATGTAGTGCTAGAAGGAAAGAAGAAAGAAAATAGGACAGAAGAAAATTTGAATAGATACTGGTGGTAAATTTTCTAAAATTCTTGAAAGCTATCAAGCTTCATATTCAAGAAGTGCTCTGATTCCCAAAACATATAAATACAATGAATGTCAAAACTAGGCAATCAGAGTCAAATTCTTGAAAACCTAAGGCAAAGAGAAACTTTTAAAAGCCTCTAGAGAGAAAAAAACATTAATTTCAAATGTGTAATGCCTTACAACTGATTTTCAACTGAAAAGATGGAAGTCATTAGACAATGCAATGTCTTCTTAAAATTGCTAATTTTTTTTTGCCAGTATAGCCCTCTATGCCAAGAGAAAACATCTTTCAAAAGTAAGCAAGATAAAATGTCACAGTCAATAAAATTATAGAATTTATTATAAGCAGATCTGCAATAAACTATTAAATATGTGGGAATTTTTCAAGCATAAGGAAAATTATTGCATATAGAAGCATGAGGATTCTGGAAAGATTAAAGAAAAATGGAAAGGGTAAATAAGTAGGTAAATGTAAACAATTACTGATGATATAAACAATAATAATCATGTCTAACGGTTTTGAAATACATGTAGGACATGACAGCATTAGCAAAAATGGCTGAAGGGAAGTAAAAAAGAGTTAAAGTGTTCTAAGGTCACGGAATTGACTGGAAGGTGATAAAATTATATTAGATACTTATAATGCAAGTTGTAAGCACTAAAAAGAATCCAAAATAAACTAATAAAGAACAAAAGTGGACTGATAAAAATAATTGGTTAATCAAAAAGAAACGAAAAAAAAGAAAACAATGAAAATTAGCAGGGCAAATAGTAAAGATGTTAGAATTAAACCTCAAATTATCATTAATTATATTAAATATAAACAGTTAATACTCCAAATATAAGACAAAGATTATGAATTGATTGGATAATAAAACAGAGCTCAATTATATTCTGCTCATAAGAGCTGCATGTTAAATACAAGGATATACAAAATTTGAAGGGAAAAGTGCAAGAATTTACCAAAAGATAGCTGCTGTAACTATACTAATGTCGGACAAAATAGACTTTAAGGCAAGAAGCATTTCTAGAGTTAAAGATGGAAATTTCCTAATTATAAAAGGGTTAAACCACTAGGAATATATAATAATTCTAAATATTATGTATTTATTAACATAGCCTCAAAATGCATAGAGCAAAAACTGACAGAACAAAAAGAAGTCAACAAGTCTGCAAACCTTTGGAAATTTTAATGCTTCTCTGTCAGTAACTGATAGAAACAAAACAAACAGTAAGGGTAGCTAACTCAGTGCTTAAAGGAAACTTTATATTCTAAAATGTATATATAAGAAAAGAAAAATGACTGTAAATCAATGAACAATCGAACCCACATCAATACTTTAGAAAACAACAAATTAAACTCGAAGAAAGTAGAAGGTAGAGTATAATAAAGGTCATAGTGGAAAAAAATTAAAATAAGCCTACAATAGTGAAAATCAACAATGCCAAAAAAAGCTGGTCATCTGAGAAGAGGAATAGAATTCATAGAACATTGGAGAGACAGATCAATTAAAAAAGAGAGAAAGCAACAATTTTTTTTTTTTAAAGATTTTATTTATTTATTTATTTATCCCCCCTTGCTGCTTGTGCTCGCTGTGCGTTTTTCTGTGTCTGCTTGTCTCCCTTTGTTGCGTCATCTTGCTGCGTCAGCTCACCGCCCCGCGGTGGCCGGCTTGCCGTCACCAGGAGACTCCGGGAATCGAACCCAGGGCCTCCCATATGGTAAACGGGAGTTCTATTGATTGAGCCACATCCACTTTCCAGCAACAATTCTTAATATCAGAAATAAAAAGGTAAACATCATACAGAACCTATAGTCATTAAAAATAATAAAAGGATATCAGGGGCAAATTTATGCTGATAAATTTAAATACTTTGATAAAACAGGCAAATTCTTAGAAAAATATGACTTACCAAAACTAGCACAAGGATAGAGAGTTATAAATAAAAGCTTTCCCACAAAGAAAACTATAGTACTCACATTTTTAGTGTGAATTCTACCCAATATTTTGGAAAATTATATTGCTAATCTGAAACAACCCCCTACAGAGAATAGGAAAAAAAAAAAAAGGAAAAGAAAAAAGGAAGAAACACTTCCCATCTCATTTTACTGAATCCTGACAAGGATCTTATAAGAATGAAGGATTACAAATAAACATGCTAAAAAAATTTACTATTGTGTAGCTAATATATCTAATAAAATGCTAAACAAGGCATTTTATTAGTTTAAGTTCATTAATTTAAGTTCATTAATTTTGTGCATAAGTATCTTATATTGGTTTATCTTAAATGACACAGGGCTGCCTAGAATATCTTTGGTACTCTTAAATTCATTGCAATCCTGGTAAACTTCATTAGAGAAGATAAAAAAGGAAAAGAAGGGCCAGCCAAAGCTCTCTCATTAACATAGTTGTAAAAATGTTAAACAAAATATTAGCAAACCAAAACCAGCAACACCTAAAAATGATATATCACAACCAATTTCGGTTTATTCTAAGAATGCAGAAAAGTTTTAACTCTGAAAATCAATCATTATAACCTACCACATTTACAAAATAAAGGATACAAATAATCTCATCAATAGCTGTAGAAGAACATTTGGTAACATTGATCAACCATTCGTAACAAAACTCATAGTAAACTAAGAATAGAAAGGAATTTCCCTTAATCTTACAAAGTTGTTTACATCAAAATTCCATAGCAAATATTCTAAATGATGAAATATTGGAAGTTTTCCTCTTTAAAAGATGGGACAAGGAGGCCCACTACAATCAATTTTGTTCTATTTTGGATTAAAAGTTCTAGCCAGCACATTAAGGGCAGAGGAAGGAATAACAGGTGTAAGGATTAGAAAGGTTGAAACCAAAATGTTATACTTGCAGATGACATGATTATTTAAACTAAAAACCCAAACTGATCTAGTGATAGAATATTAGAACTAATAAGTAACTTTAGCAAGGTAACTGGATACAAAGTCAAATGTAGGGGGCGGATGTGGCTCAAATGGTTGGGCGTCTGTCTGCCATATGGAGGGACCTGGGTTCGTTCCCCGGGACCTCCCGGTAAAATTAAAAAAAAAAAAAAAAAAATATATATATATATATAGAAGGCGCATGGGCTGCCAGGCTCTGTGTGCCGGTGAGCCGCCAGGCCCCGGGAGCCATGCAGCAAGATGATGACGTAACAGGAGAGAGACGCAGGGGAGAGAGAAGACGAGATGCTCCGAAAACCAGGAACCGAGGTGGCACAGGTGGTAGAACACCTCTCTCCTACATCAGAGGTCTCCAGGATCGAATCCTGGTGAAGACTGGAGGAGGAGGATGAGAAGAGATGGCAGGAAACAGACACAGAGAATTGCCCAGCAAATGGACACAAAAGGGGAAGGCGGGGTTTAAAATGGATAAAGTAAATAAATAAATCTTTAAAAAACAAAACAAAACAAAAAAAAACCCAAAAAAACAAAGTCAAATGTATTTCTAACACCAAGAACAATTAGTAAATGAAATAAAAAAATTTAAATGACATCTGAGAAAATTTAAAAAGACCTAAATAAATGGAGGACTATGTTATTTTATAATATAGAACATTCAATACTATAATGATGTCAATTGTTCCCAAATTGATATATAGGTTCAATGAAATCCCAATCAATATTCCAGCAGATTTATTTTGTGGATATTAACAAGTGTATTATAAAATTTAAATGGAAACTTAAAGGACCAATAATAGTGAAGAAAATCTTGAAGAAGAACAAAGTTGGAGTACTTATATACCAGATATCAGACTTCTTATAAAACCATAATTACTGAGATATTATGATATTGGTGCAAAGACAGACAAATATATATATATCAGAATAAGTAGTCCAGAAACAAACTCACAGACTTGATTTATGCCAAAGATGACACTGCAATGCAATGGGGTAAAGTGAGTCTTTTCCATAAATAGTGCTGGGTCTACTGGAGATCCATATGGGAAAAGAAAACCTTGACCTTTACATTAAACATATGCACAATCAATTCCACCTGGAAAAGGCGGGACTCTAAGAAACAAGCTTAAACCTCCACAACCCGCTTTTCTGCATCAAAAATAGACATTTTCTGGTATACAAACTAACCTACTCCAACCCCCTTTGTGGGAGGCCCTGTAGGCACTGAGGACTTGGCCTTGCAGCACTCCTCCAGTGACTTCAGACTCTGCTCAGGACAGACATGTACAGCTCTTTATAGTTGGCATGTTACTTACTTTGAAATGTTATAAAAAAATGAAATGCATTCATGGATGATGCAGAGATGGATAGATAAGTGATAGAGAAAATATGGAAAAATGTTACATAATCTAGATGGAGAGTTTATGGCATTCTCTAAACAATTCCTTCAATATTTAACTATGTTTAAAATTTTCCAAAATAAAATATTTTGGAAACAGAGTTACATCCCAGTGAGGCTTCACCTATCCATCCAAGCTAAAACTTCAACCATTCAAATATATTTTAACTCTACCTTATTTTTTCCTTGGTATTTATCATTATTTAAAATAATATAATTTACTTAATTATCTGGAAAAAAAAATCAATTCCAGACAGATTGTTAATCTAAATGTGAAAGTAAAAACTATAAAGCATCTAGAAGATAATATAAGGGGGATATATTTGTAATTCTGTGTTTGCTGATATATCTTAACAGGACGCAGAATATACTAAAATAAAGGAAAATATTGATGCATTGGATTACATTAAAATCATTGAGAGGCAATATTAGGGGAGTAAAATTACAAGCCATAGAATAAAAGATGTTTTTTAAAACACATATATAATCAGTGGTATGCTGGAGTGGGCACATACTGGGCCCAGAGAGCCTTTGGTACACATCTCTTCCCAATTCTATGTTCAGGGATGTCATGCTAGTAACATTATTCAGTCATGTTGGGAATATTTACATGGATGCTACACATCACGGTCCCCAAGAAAGTGTTATGCATTTTCTTGCATACCACTCCACATAAGCTACAGAGGCTTTATATCCAGACTAGCCAAACAAATCCTACATATCAAATAGAAAGATGGATTAACCTCATTTTGGCAAAGGACTTTAACAGGCACTTTGAAAAAGTAGATATTCAATTCCAATAAGCACATAAAAACCTTCTTAAATCTTTTGATTTGCGAGAGGGACATGGAAATTACAATCACAATGAGATACCACTATAACTAGTAAAATGGCTAAAATAAAGACTGATAATATTAAATATTGGCAAGACTGTAGAGTAAATGGAACACCTATATACTAATGGTGGGAATGAAAACTGATAAAATCACTTTGGAAAACTTTCTCGTAGAATCTACTAAAGCAAAACATATACATACTCCAAGACCTAGCACGGAATTTCTACCTACAGAAATGCATGCATATGTGTGCATAAAGACTTATATAGTAATTTTCATTGCAGAATTATTGGTAATAGCTCCAAAATGGAAAAAATACACGTCTATCAGCAAGAGAAGTGATAAACAAATTGTGGTATAGTCATACAATGAAATATTATAGAGGAATGAAAAAGAACAAACTACAGCTATATACAATTATATGGATGAATCTCATGAAATTATACTGAGTAACAGAAGTCAGACACTAAAGAACACCTACCATATTAGTTAATTTAAATAGAATTCAGTAACAGGCAAAGCTACTTTATGATGTTAGAAATCAGGATAGTGGTTCCTCTATTTAATTTTTTGATCTAAGTAGAAGCTATATAAGTAGTAGTTTAATGAACATTCATCAAACTGTACAATTATGATTTAAAAAATATTTTGTAGGCATGTTATACTTTAAAGTACATTTATTTAAAAATAAACACAACAGGGACTTAGTGTTACAAATGCTGAAGTGTGTCCTGTAAGAATTTTACTTACTCTTGTGAGAGATAGCCTAAATAGCAGCTGTTTTAGAAACAAGGCATCAAGAACTCCTCTGACTTAAACTGAACAGAACAGGAAATTAGGGAGGATTGGTTTTAAATTTTAATTTAACTTAACAATATTGGACCTTGGCTTTTAACTTTAATATGTTTGGATATTAACTTGAAATAGAATTTCATGTCTCATCATGAATTTGATAATGAGAGTATTTTTAAATCAAATTTTGGGATTCGTTCTCAATATTGCTGGCATTTTATTATTGGAGAATCTTGATGAATTTGATTATTGCAGTGTCTTAATGTTGTCACTTAATCTCACTGCAGAATCTCTGATACACCCTATTGAAGAATGTAGCTGGATATTCCCGGTTTGGAAAATACAACAGAGTAAATTTTAAAACTCAGGTAGGAGGTGGGCTTGAGTTAACAATGCATGGTTTTGATCCATTCTAGAACCTCTTAATGGGAGAAAGAGCCTAAGGAAAGTGGGAGCAGGACCATCAAGTTAGAATGAGATTTGCTCTCCTCAAGGCTACAGCCACATCACTGGTTGATCCCTGGCCCAAAGTTTAATCCCTACTGTTTAAGACAACAAAAACCTGGGAGTGTCAGGATCACTTCTTACTCCTCATGCTTTCTTACAGTTGAGAGAGCTCAATATTAATTGCCTCTGGCCACTGCCACTCTCTGCCACTTCATTCATTCAGTTTTGGGGAATGGATAAACTAACTGAATGGCAACCTTATAAATATACAATGGGTGTAATCAGCTTGGCTCCTTCCTTCTTCCTAGAAGAGCTTGCCAACAGAGTAAGACTTCTGTCTTCCATGCCATGAGTTTCCAGGTCAATTCTGTTTTGAGCTCTATCTTTCTATTTAGTCTTTATCAGTTATAAGGGTAATATTTCAATCTCCCTTCTGCCTTAATCCTTATCTTTCTTAATGTTTTTTGATTACAGGCCAGAAAGTAGGGGTGGCTATTCATTGTGCTCCCTCGGAGACTTCCAACTCTTAGGACTGGCACAGTTTCAGGAGTTACTGAGGAAGAATAAATCTGGTCCTCAAGATGGCTATGATATTCGGCTCTGGGAAGCAGAGGAGGGATTTAGAGTAGAGGTTGTGGCAAGAATAAATCATGCATTTTCTCATGGGGTTTCTTTCTTTTTTTTTTTTTTTCACAGCATTACAATTTTTTATTGGGGTAACATACATCTACAACATAAAATTTGCCATTTTAACCATATTTGAGCATACAATTCAGGAGCATTAATTACATTTACAATAGTGTGCTTCCATGACCACCATCTATTACCAAAATGTTTTAATTGTCCCTAACAGAAACTCTGTACTCATCAAGCAATAACTACCTCCCCATAGCATTTTAACAATGAATATTAATGTAGAAGTTCCCAAAGTCATAATAGTTACACACAACCCAGAGACCATAGTCAGAACAGATTTCCAGTCCTTAGTGGGTTTCATTCAATCTATTTGAAGGATAAGATGAGGTTTCAGCACCGAATTAAAAAGATACACACCCACACACATACACATTTGCTTTCTCTCAGTTTCTCCCAAGAGAAAACTAGTCATTTTTTTCACTGAAGTTTGAATTGCAGAAGCTTTTGCATTGCTACTGGAAAGATAAATTAGGGAAAAAGAGAGGAAGGGGAGGAAGAAGAGGAGTATGGGTAGGACAGAAGATCGGCTTCCACACAATTCAGCAGATCAGTGTGTCATCCAGTCTCAACATGTATCTTCATAAACTTCCTGAGCTCCTAGGACATCAAGGTCATCAAAAACAAGGAAAGTCTGAGAAATTGTTAGAGCCAAGAGAAGCCTGAGGAGCCATGATGAGTAAATGCAACGTGGCATCCTGGATGGGCTCCTTGACGGCTCCATCGAGATGCTGCGCCTGCTTGGCTGCCCCAGCAGCGGGCCCAGCCCCTCACAGCCATCGTAACTGACATCTGTGGCAAGACCCCCACCAAGGGGCACTGTGATCACACGAGCCTGCCGGAGAAGGCTCGCTCGCGCACCTGCTTGCGCATCCTGGCAGAATGGGGTGAGGCAACTTCACATCAGCACCTCTGGACAACTGATCAACAAATATCATAAGAACTACTACAAAATAAATTGCTATGGGATCTGAGTCAAAAGAGATTATTTGTAGCTGGGGGATGAGGACGTGTATTGTGGAGTTGGGCAGAGGTCACCACGCAGGTGAGCAGGATGTTTTGACCCTATAAGTTGGTTATGCAAGTGATGGAAGACTATGAAAGTATTGCATTATAAGTTTAATCCTGAATAATAAAGCAATCTTGGAATAGGTGACAAGTTGTCAGTTGCTTATGATTTTTTACATGGAGTAAAATCCATTAAAGACTTAAAAAATAAAGACAAACACCCAGTCTTTTATCCAATTCATAATAAATATTTTGAAAGAATTATTCAGTATAAAATAAATTGACTATAGCTAAAACACCACTAAATTTGTTATTGATGACTAAGTTGCTCTATTTCAGGAACTACATATGTGAGCAACATTGAAATTTGGTTTGAGAAAATTGGTAGAAATAATGATCAAAAAGTGAAATACAAAAGCTCAAAATGGCAGAAACTCTAACTGACAAAGTTTGATATAGACCAAAATAAAACAAATCCTCCAAAACTCTAATCAATGAATTTAATCTCTATTATAAATTTTACAATGGAAAGGAAGTGATTGCAATGAACATAACTTAGATAAAAAAATGAAAAGGGAAAAGTTGAAAGTGGCTTATCTGCAACATAAAATGACTGATCAAGGAATTAAACTGGTATAAGGAAATTAACTTTAAAAAATTCTTCCTTAATGAAAATTTATCACGTTAAGTACAATTTTGATTAAAATGTTTGTATTCATAAAGTCAGAGTAAAAATATTATTGGGGTCAAAACTATGGAGACAAAATGTCCACTGGTTTAAAAGAGTATACCCACAAAAATAGGGTCAACATTTTCTATTCCAACTGAAAACCAAAAGTTTAAGGAAGACTATGGGAATGTGAGATATGTATGATAAGGAGACTGTAATCATACAGAGGGAATACAGAATTTGGAATAATCCATAAATGTGTAAACTCCAAGTAACCTTTACATCTCAAGTAGCTTACTACCTTTTATTTTCAGACCAATTTTATTTTTCTACCCAATGTTCCACAAATTAAGATCTACAGATGTCCCAGGTTAGGCTTGACTAATAGGTTGGAACTAGACTGACCTGAATGGGCAAGTGCTGGCTCTCTGGCCCTCCTAACCAAGAGAATCACGTTGAACTTGAGTCAGCGTTACACGCTCAACCCAAGAACATGGACAGATCATCTGCTTATCTGAGGAAGTAGAACCAAGAGAAGTGAAAATCTATATCAGAAAAATGCTAACCTAACTACATGCGTAAGTCTGAATAGAGGAGCAACAACCTGGAAAAAATGTATCAGTCCCTCCTTCTCTCAAAAGGTACAGAAAGTAGAAAAAGCAATGAAATGTTTACTGCCAATCTTGATTTTTTTTTTTTCAAACTATTTTCTGATCTCAAAGGACTTCTGGGAGGGATTTACAGAGGGGAGAAATAGCAGGAAAATTGAAAGAGTTGGCTGTTGTCTGACTAATTATTGCGTAAATGTTTACTGTTATATCTTCCATGCCACAGAGCACTATGTTAGACACAGATACTTATACAAATATACCAAGGATATGGTAGCATAACATCTGCTAAATGTCTTATTTCTGGATTAGGTATTGTAAGAAAAGATTAAGGTATTTCAGAAGTAGAGAAAGAGATTTCCTAACACTGATATAAGTGGGGAGAAAGCCAAAGGGTTAGCTAAGCCAGAATTATGAAACATACTTAAAGGAATGCAACTCTATTATAATATTTTTAAGGATGTGAATTGCATAAAAGGGGGCTATCCATAATCCATTTGAATTACCTTCTCTTCCTTGAGAAGGCCTGTTGTAATTTCATACATCAGTTTATATATCAGACTAGAGCCAGCATCCTGGAATTGGGATGACACCCTCCACACGATTTCCTGCACTTGGCTCAATGCTTTTTGTGTGACAGGAGTTCTTACTGATCTTTGAAAGAGTCTTCTTAAATAGTTTAAATGTCTGTTATGAAATCTTGTTTGCTAATCATTTGTACTACATGTAAGGAAAATACTTTCTAAACAAGACTAAATGCCTTAGCCACTGCACAAATTCAAAATTAGGGAATTTCCAATTACTGAGAATTCACTACATTTTCCAGAACTTTTGCTATGACAAGTTTCCTAAATTTATCTTCTAAAAACTTACTTGCTTGAACATTAATGTTACAGGCTATTACCAAATATAACCTTTGCATTCATTCAGTTTTCTTTCTTTTGCCATATTTACTTATTACAAGGCACAGAACAAAGGGCTGCCTTTACCTTCTGAAGGATTCAGGAGCATACGCCACCACAGTGACACAGAGCTTTATGGCTTCACTGATAGAGAATGTCAGGTCTTCGTTTCCATAGCAGAAATCTGAAGGGATAAAAGATCAAGGCGCAAAATCAGAATGGATTCTACCAGGGATAAAGAAGAACTTATCACTCCTAACATTTTTTCCCAGTTATATTTTGTGCTATTTCTTTTTTAGATTTTATTCCTAAACTGTAAAAACTCTCCATTTTTCATCTAAAGGGGGTAAAAATTCTGTTTACTGCCTTTGAATAAGAGTACGTTTGCAGGAGTGGTTGTAAAAAATCCTGCCCGCTAGAAGTCACTGAAGGATATTCAGATGGTCTGAGGTAAAACATGAGGCGTTGTTTTTGAATTACCTGTAGCCCTACATGTTCCATGATAATAAACAATTATTTTGAATTATTCACTTAGAATTGCCCAGGATAACACATTTTTCTGAAAACTGCAGTGCTAGAACAGTGTTCTATCCAACATCATTTTTTTTTTATAAATTTCTTTTTTCCCCTTAGATTTATTTATTTTATTTATTTATCCCCCCTTGCCGCTTGTGTTGCTGTGACCATTTGCTGCGTGTCTTCTCTGTGTCTGCTTATCTCCCCCTTGCTGTGAGGTCTTGCCGCATCAGCCCACGGCGCCACGCAAGCCGGCCTGCCCTCACAAGGAGGCGCCGGGAAGCGAACCTGGGGCCTCTCATATGGTAAACGGGTGCTCTATCCATTGCGCCACACCCGCTTCCTGCCGTGAGGTTGCTGCATCAGCCCACCGCAC